>SNQN01001424.1:43564-87239 GCA_008642245.1 Bassia scoparia
AAGAAGAAGAAGAAGAAGAAGAAGAAGAAGAAGAAGAAGAAGAAGAAGAAGAAGAAGAAGAAGAAGAAGAAGAAGAAGAAGAAGAAGAAGAAGAAATATGTAGATTTACATAGTAATAAGAGGTTTGCACGTTTTGTGGTAAAAGTGGACACTATGTAAATGACTGCACTAAGAAGCAAGATGCTATCAAGAACAACTCAAAACAAGTATGGATTAAGAAAAATGATGGTGCTTGTACCTCTTCTTCAAAGGGACCCGAGGAAACCCGAGTTCCTAGTACTAACCCTTAGTTCTTTTGCAGGTTCTAATGAGGGGAAAACAACACATCGTACCTCGACARTGGTTGTTCCAAGCACATGATAGGAGATTAATCTATGTTTCTCTAACTAGAAGCCTATGTAGGTGAAACTGTGACTTTCGGAGACAATAAGAAAGGTGATATTCAAGCCAAAGGTAAAGTTGGTAAGTCCAGTACTCACTGTATTCATAATGTATTTTCAGTCAAGGGTGTAAAACATAATCTGCTAAGTATATCACAATTTTGTGATAAAGGAAATATAGTAAAATTTACAACCRAAAAATGTAATATCATTAACAACCACACTGGACTACTTGTTCTTGATGGAAATAGATGAGGGAACACTTACATAGTGGATCTCAACACTRTCCCAAGGAACAATCTTACTTGTCTCAATGTGATTGAGGATGATGCTTTGATTTGGCACAAAAKATTTGGTCATGCAAGTTTCTCCCACATGAACAAGCTATACTCACAGAACTTGGTGGTTGGTCTTCCAAATGTCAAGTTCCCTGGTTAACACATATGTGATGCTTGTGTGAGGGGGAAGCAAATTAGGTCATCATTTCAATGTAAGAACATGATAACAACAAAGAAACCATTAGAATTAATTCATATAGATTTATGCAGGCCAATGAGAGTCCAAAGTAGAAGTGGTAAAAGATATGTCTTGGTAATTGTTGATGATTATTCGAGATTCACTTGGGTGATCTTCTTAGCAAGCAAGGATGAAACTTATGATGAGTTTGTAGCCTTTTCCAAGAGAGTCCATAAATCAAGTGGATTTCAAATAGTCCATATTAGGTAAGATCATGGAACGAAATTCGAAAATTACAAGTTTTATGAGTTTTGCAGGGAAACTGGAATGAGWCATAACTTTTCTGCCCAACGAACTCCACAACAGAATGGAGTTGTAGAAAGGAAGAACAGGATCTTGGAGGACATGGCAAGAACTAYGTTAATTACCAGTGGCCTAGCAAGGAACTTTTGGGTAGAAGCTATTAATACTACATGTAATATCATCAATCGTGTTATGCTTAGACCTATTGTTAAGAAAACTCCTTATGAACTATTAAACGGAAGAAAACCTAATATATTACACTTCAGAACATTTGGTTGCAGGTGTTTTGTTCATAACAATGGTAAAAGAAACTTGGGTAAGTTTGATGAGCGAAGTAATGAAGTTGTGTTCCTTGGCTATTCTAACCATAGCAAGGCATACAGAGTATACAATAAAAATTCTATGTGTGTAGAAAAAAGTATTAATGTTATATTTGATGAAGCTAACACACACTTCAATGCTCATAAATTGGATGATAGTGATTATGAAATAGGTCTGTCAAAGAACGAAGATCCAGATGAAGAACTCAACAAATTTTCCAATGAATCCCCTACAACTCAGGTGGAGGAACAACCTTTGAATATAGAAGTTCCTTAACCTGAAGGAGTAGAAGAAAGGGAAATTGTGGAACATGCTGAAGAAAAGGATGAATCAGAAAGAAATCAAGCTGAGAGCACTTAAGTTAGAGTTCCTGTGAGAGAGTTCCAGCCTAAACCCTAGAAGCATCAGAAATCTCACCCAATTGATCTCATCATAATTGATATCAGTAATGGAACTCAAACAAGAGCTGAGAGGGGGAACTCGATCCATCAACAAAAATATATAAAGGAACTTTTTAAAAAGTATAAATTCGATCAAGTCAATACTAGTCATATCCCTATGGGAGTTGGTAACAGATTGGATGAAGATCCACAAGGCATATCTGTGGATCAGAAAAGGTATAGCGGTATAATTGATTCTCTTCTCTAATTAACTGCAAGTAGATCTGATATTTCTTTTAGTGTTGGTGTGTGTGCAAGATTTCAATCCAATCCTAAAGAATCACATCTTATGGCCATTAAAAGAATTTTTAGGTACTTAAAAGGAAGTGAGAATATGTGTCTCTTCTATCCTAGGAGTGACACATTTGACTTGTAAGGATTTWCTGATGTTGACTATGCAGGAGACTCAATAAACAGGAAAAGTACTTCAGGAACACTCCAGTTCCTTGGCTCTTGTCTTGTTTCTTGGGCATCAAAGAAACAAAACACGATTGCCTTGTCTACTGCCGAAGTAGAATATGTGGCTGCTGTTGCATGTTATTCTCAAGTTCCCTGGATTAAGCAACAACTAAGAGACTATGGCATGAGGTATGTATGTATTCCATTATATTGTGATAACACAAGTGTCATACGCATTTCTAAAGATCCAGTACACCATTCTAAAGTACGTTAAGACTATACATATTAGACATCATTTTTTAAGATATTATGTTGATAAAGGCTTGATCAAAATGGACTTTTGTGAAACTGAAAATCAAGTAGCTGACATTTTGACTAAGCCATTAGCAAAGGACAGATTTGAAAGGATGCGTATGGAACTTGGAATGATTCAACTATCCTAAAGAGGTATTCCAAAAATCCTCCAAGGTATGGTCTAAAACATTATTTGTATATATATGTCTCATGCACAATTTTATGTGAAAACATTACACCGAGTAAACACATGTTATATTTCTTGTGTGCAAATATGAAGTCACTTGTCATGTGTCAAAGCAAGTTAAAATGTTTGTTAAATTGTCAAGGCCCAATTTGTTTTGTTCAAATAGTTCAAAATCCAAATTTTAATATTCACAAAACAAATTATTTTTATTTTTATTTTTCGGCTAATTTAAAAATATAACTCACAAAAATCTAGCCAAATTAGTTGTATTGCATTCGAGATATTTAACTTCCTAAATTCGCTCAACCGAATGAAATTTATCTTGTTCAATGCATATAAGTATCCAACTTAACTTGTCAAATCAATTGAATCCATGAGCTAAGTTACTGACCTACATTAATTACCCCCTAAATTTTGACCGCACAAAATTCATCTCACCTATCTCCACCATACACTTAACCTGTCACTTTCACTTCCTATTTAACCATGCAAAACCACTTTCAAAATCTGATGAACACTCAAGACTTAGTTGAATTAGTAATGGAATATGATGAACTCTCCTTAGCCCTTTGAATAATCTCCTACACTTGCCTAAGGAAATGTTCATTAGGAGTCTGCCCAATAGGAGCGTGAAAATTTTGATCTTTGTTGRGGATCGAGGCTCGTGTTTAACTAATTCGTGATACGCCCTAGCCAACTAGCAATCTACCGAAAGATGTAAAAGCTAGCAGATAAGTAAATAAAGCATAAATGAGTAAATGGAAATGTTGAACCCTATGTTTTGATGAATAGCACAACAAACCAATAAAGCAAACTCATGTGTGTTTATCTAATATGTGTATTTCGTGTTGTGATTTCAGRCTTTAATAATACAAGGAGTCTTAAAGGAATGCGGATATCCTTAGGATAAGGAAGAAGTTCCCGGGACTATTGAATACATTAAAGGAGTTCAAGGAAGAAGCTCAAGCAT
Organism: Bassia scoparia; assembly: GCA_008642245.1. Taxonomy (NCBI): domain Eukaryota; kingdom Viridiplantae; phylum Streptophyta; class Magnoliopsida; order Caryophyllales; family Amaranthaceae; genus Bassia; species Bassia scoparia. The sequence continues at coordinate 47,315 of SNQN01001424.1, forward strand.
AGAAGGAAGCTCGATCGAGTTCCTTGGCAGTTGCCTAAACCATTACTCGAGGATTGAAGATGCTTCAGGAGGAAGATCTTAGGTATAGTAGATCTAGGATTTTATATTTTAGATTCATTGTATTGATTGGCATTAAGGTGTGAAATATTAGCTCATAGGATTAAAAGGATATACGATAGAGTTTTTTATTTAATCTATTAATGAATATTAATATAGTGTTTTAAAATAAAACCTAGGTAAATTGTATATTTTATGAAATAAAATTAAGGCCTTTTTATGAAATGTTAAGAATAATTTTCTGTTAGTTTATTTCTTAAAAACCATATCTTATATATCTTTTAGAAATAAAAAGTTTTATCTTTGAAAAATGTCTTAGTAGTTTTACGGTTGAAATAAGATGCTTTCCTTGTTTTGTGGAAAACAATTTTGCAAATATCTATGGAGAGCGTGTGATTATTAGGTTGATTAACAAGCTAACTAACCGAGATAAATAAGGAAGCATTAAAATGACTATAAACCTAAAAAGTGGAGGATCGTGTGTGTATGGACTTGGTGATCAAGTTCCACCAAGCACTACTCCTACAAAATAGGAAGTAGTGTGTAAGTGAAATTATTGCTTACTATCCACGCTCACATAATCACTCTATAAATACATCTCAGTTAGAAGTGACTAACTTACACTTGAGCAAAGAATTAATCAGAGCTTTTATTTTCATACTAGTGTCAAGCTTCTAAGTTTATTGAGTTGTAAGTGCTTTAATCTGTTGATTGAAGTGAGGGGTTGTGAGTGTTTCGTAGCCGATGGATTTCAATAGAAATCGAGAGTTAGAGGGTGACCAATAGAGGGATTGATTACGAGGGGTTCTATAGTTCACATTGAACTTAAGAAAGGGGTTCTAAGTGTCATCTTCTTTACGAATGATGCGCAAGGCTAATTTTATGGTAAAAACATCAATAATTGATTTGTCCCAGTAGAATTCATCACCAATCTCATTTACTACTTAGACTTCACAATCTAGAATTTTTTTCAGGACACTCAAAGGAAAAAAWTTTGAAAAATCATCCTATCATCCTGTTTCCATCTAAATTGCAAATGCCACATTTCAGAAACAGTAGCATGTAGAAGTTCTCTTGGAATTTCCTTTACTTCTAGATTAGAAAGACAATTATCCACTACCCATATATAATCTCAACACAAATTACTTCAACCATCTTCAATGATTGTTTGCACTCCCTTTTGCTAATAAGGTGCATTTTCAGCAATTTCTTTATAGATGTTTGACGAATTGGGAACATTATGAAACATATGAAGGTCACATCGACCATGACACTACTTAGTACGAACCACCATAGGCCAAAGAGTATTAGGCTGTGAGATTAATCTTCATCCAAGTTTGGTCAAGTATGCACCGTTAGCTTGTCACATTAAGTGAAGGCCACGACCTCCTTGAGGTTTCAGCTTTTGGAGTGTTTCCCACGAAATAAGATGTATCTTTCTTTGATCTTCCTCTGCATCCCAAATGAATTTCCTAGTTCTTTTATCAATATTCAATGTCATCACACATGGTCTTGGGTATTTTGGTCGTTTCCATAGAGTAGAGGGTCATGGTTGAGAAAGTAGTTTGGGCTAAGGTAGCATGCCCTGCAATGGAACAAATGTTTTCTTCCAACCAGCTAGTTTGTGGTCCTCCTTTTCATTCAGATGGAAAAGTTCGCTCTTGTTACTCTCAAATGTGTTGTAGGAATCAAGTTCGCTCTTGTGCTTGAGACATCAAGATTGCAAAATATTTCTTGCTGCAAATTCTAGTGAGCATTTTCAAAAAAGTAAAATGCAAGATTGAGCACAGCTAACTTTTTCACTAGGGCAATACAAAATCGATTGAGAAAATCCTAAATGATACAAGATTGTTACAATGAAACCTCGGCAAGGACTTTAATAGGTTGCCATTCCTCCTGAAAAATAACTTCCTCTATCACTTGATTTAACCACTCCATACACATAACTAATATGTAAGGCGATAAAGGGTAACCTTAGCTAATTCCTTGACTCGGTTGAAATTAGTTTGTAGGCTCTTTGGTTTTATTAAGACAAACAATAAGAAAAAATAGATTTTCAATAACTTGTTGAAAAACCAACTTATTCTTATCRATGTAAGTTATTAAATTACTACTTTTTGTTTTTAAGTTACTCWTTTGATTTTTCAAGTTACAGTGTTTTGTATTCATCCGTATATTATTTCTAAATAATTGTTACATTTTTAAGTAATCGTTGTATGTTTCTAAGTTACTTTTCTATTGTTTAAGTTACACTTATTCGATAAAAAAAATCAAACAATTTTAAGTTCTTCATTTGAAAGTTACTTCTGTGTTTATACGTTATTATTTTTTGCTTAGTCATTATTTTGTATCTAAATTGTTAAGTCACTAATTTTTGTTGTTAAGTTACTCCTTTTTCTTTTAAAGTTACTATTTTAATTTTTCAAGCCTAATCACAAATATCTTTTTTCAGCAAAATAGTTGAGGGAACAATTCCTGCTAATTTCCACCAACACATGGAACATTATATATAGAATCAACCATTCTTTGTATATAGACAAGTGGAATCACAGATATCATAATTGCGTAATTATGAGTATAATTAATGAGTACTCTCTTAAAAAAAAAAACATCAACAAAAAAAAGGAGTAAAAGGTTGCTGTTATCCTAATAAGAATGTTTGGAATAATCCAAGAGACAAATAATATTAACTGATGCTAATGAGGAAAATGAATTGTTTCTAATTWTGTGGATTACAACAAACTACCTGTAACAAAAATGCTACAACAATAATTTACAATATTGATATAAAAAGATATCGCTACTGCCTCTCTGCCCTCGTGCTCTCAAAAAACAGGGAGAGGGCTCATGAAACTGATGAAAGATCAATGGCTTAAGAATATACTGTAACCCCGGTTGCAGCCAAGGCTTGTCAACACTATGCAGTGGCCTTACTAATTTCAAAGGATGAAAGACCAAACCTAGGAAAATCATTATTATGCCCAAAGGAGCCCATCAAATCCAATTTCCATGTTTGAAACAGGGCTATCTCCAATATCCTGATCTGCAGCTTTAGTATTTGTCAAGCTATCCACATATGGCTCCGTTAGATCAGATGATCTTTCAGAAGGAATCCCATAATCCTTTAGGATGCAAGATGAAGCAGTTTGAGCTGCCTCCCTCTCCAATACCACAAGGTAATTATCTTCAAACTCGARAACAAGGTACTTATTCCTGCAAGCTGTGAGAGGGTAAAAATAAAGATGTTAAGTGATACAATTTGCTTGATACTTGCTAACATTATGATATTATAAAAGAAATTTGAGTCCTTACAGTCAACAAGATGCGCTAGATGATTTATGTTTCTGACTTGTGTGCCATTTAACTTGAGAACCTACATTTTAAGATAGTATCATACAACTGAAATTATAAAAACACCCAATATATTAATGTATATCTGTCAGACAAAGCTATTACTTGTTGATTGCTCATGTCCTCATATCCAATATTCACTTCATTTGCCAAGACCTAGCACAAAAAAATCCAATCGAAAAATGAATATAYAGAGCTTTCGATCATTCAAACACTGATTCAAGAAAACATACTGTATTATTTTAAAAGTTAAAACTAATCTACTCAGCAAGACAGCAAACCAGTACTCTAGACCAGAATGCAATAATTTGTAACCCTTCCTTGCAAGACTTATGTACATGTGCAATCGACATATAAATCTATTACCTGAGATAGGATCACAATTTGCTCTCCTTTGAATTGTGCCAAAGAATATCTTGCCTTCGTCACAAGCTTTAGCTGACAAAAACAGTTATTGTAATTCAATTTAGATCCAAATTCAATACGAAAAAATTTGAGTGATAATTTAAAGTAATTGATATACTGTACTCACCCCCATAGCTTCTTCACATTCCTCTCTGCCCAGAAACAGATTGAACAGCATTAGTATTTCAATGTAAAACTATCAAGAAAAAGACACCAGTAGAAGATTAAATTTTTAGCAGAAGATTACTCTATCARAGGTTCAGAGAGTGGGGTGAACACCAATCCAGCAACAATAAAATATGAAGGCTGACCTCCTTCAATGTGATATGGTACCTAAGAAAAGTAAAATGATTTAAAAGATAATAATATGATAAAAGTTGTTCAAAACTCAGTCAAGAGTTCTTGAGTATAACAACTATGACATACCAAATGGACACGAGGATTTAACACTGTCTGAACCTTCATATGGGCTCCATTCCTCATGATGCCAAGCTCTACAAGATCCCCTGAGAATCTATAACAAGATACTATAACGATTCAACAATCTTMATATGAAATCACCAACAACTAGTTCTACTTTCCAAGCAACGGGGGCACAGGGAATTAACGATTTACTATTCAACTCAGGCAGTCAGCCCTGAGGGGTCAAAAACACCATACAATTCCAGAACATATAACTAGTTGATATAAAGTACGACTTATTTCATCAACAAATGCCTTTTTTCTAAATATACTATAGTATCTTGTTATAGACAGGCAGGTCAATTAACACAATGACTTTATAAACCTCATAAAAAGTCGAAAACAAAAACAAAAATACATATAAATACACAGTTAATAATATAAAGACCAGTAATCTTACTTCTGACTAATGAGATAGCGGAATGCAATACGCTCAGTTGATCGGAATGGTACTGTTCCTTCAGAGCCAACATGGACTCCATCAAAACTCACAATCACATCACCCTGAAAAATAGCATTGCCTTTTAGTATCTTTTTGCAGTTGCATTCTTGTCAGTTTAATTACATTAAGTCATCAAGATCTTGAGTAAGAAAAATCCAAAAGTGCAAAACTTTACAAAAAAAAAAAAAAAAAATAATGAAAAAAATTAATTGAAGCAGCAACTTCATGCTCTGCAGTCTCAAAACAAATGTCCCACTTTCATGTTTGCAATATCCTAAGAACTCTCCAAAACTCCGTATTTTTTCTCCGGCAATAATCCATTTTTGTACTCTCACATCATTGCAAGGTGTGCCCTCAAGGTTTCAAGAACCCTTCTTTTTGTATACATGCATGGAAATGTGGAATACATCATTGGTATTTGTAGCCTACCCCACTCTTTCAATTTAGGCTTTGATTGATTGATGTCATGCAGGAATTCAATAAGCAAATAATTGACAGGTATATAACAAACCAACTTACCTCTTTTAATACATTATGTGCATCAGATGTGGGTTCAACTYGTCGCACAAGTACACCCTGAAAATTGGCTTTCGATAATTAATGTGCAAATGCATAGGTAAGAAGATTTTGCATGCAACAAATTGGAATCATATCAATATGACAATCATACTTGCTAATGTCAAAGATTTATAMGAAGATCAACCTCATTAGATGTAACTTTTAAGCATGAGCGTAGAGCTGGATTCTCCAACTTTTGAAGCAACACACCAAGGCATGGGAAACCTGAAAAATGTGACCATGAAACAGTTTATAAATCATCAAATAAATCCCATTTGTGCAAAACTACATTAATTCCTATGATATGAGAATGGAAGTGACTAATTTCATACTTCCTCCGTTTCTTTTTACATGCAACTTTTGCCAAATTTGGAAATATCAAATTAATAGAAACTATTTTTTCTTTCCTTTTTTGCAATGTCATTTCTTCCTATATCTCTCTTAATCACATGTCTCACTTTCTCTCTTTCACTTCCACACTCAACCAAATGCTTCCAAGGCGTATGTGTCATGCTCAAAGTTGCCACTAAAAAGAATTGGAGGAAGTATATGGTTAAGGTTACAGAATCATTATCCTGATGAAAGCCTATACTGAACCAAATATAATCACTTTGTGATTTTGCGATTCTATTAGTAAAGTAGGAGTAAATTTTTTTACAGATAAGTGGTTCTTGTAAGTGTTGTTTGGCTTAATATAAAATTAAGCCCACAGAATATATGTTCAGTTGAAAGCCTACACTAATCCAGGTAAAACTGCTAGTTTTCGTAGATCATGGACTTGTTTGCTCAGGAGATTATATAATTCTTTGTTCCCATACATTGTGAGATTTATTTGTAAGGGAATCACTCCTATATCAAGCAGTTGCTTAATGGATGAAGGTAATTAGTATCACTTTTGACAGTTTTCTTCTTTTGGTAATTTTTTATTTCTTCCTCGCCATTACTTAAACCAGACTTTGGTAGTAAAGATTCAACGAACTAGGCATTGCTAGCCATAGCACAGGACAAAGGTAGTTTTCTGTCTTATAATCCCAGACCTAACAAACAATCAGAAATATATACCTGTGTACTTTCCATTTCTCTCATAGTCTGCCAAGAAATGAGACACCACAGTAGTTGGAATCACATATCCAATGTTCTCAGTGTCGTCTGATCTGAGTACCTAATATAAGAGCTCAATGAGTAAAATACTCAACATTGATTCGTGAGAATCATGACTGATGCATGCATGAGAAAGGCGGATCAACAACAAATTACTATAGCAAAGATGCAGCATTGGAATTCAGTATTGGGGAGATTGCAGTCCACTAACATTTCCACAAATAATAAGGTATGCTAACTGCAAGCTCAAAAGTAATATTGTCTTCCACTGTAATCTGACATAATATTGCACAGGAACTATATGGCACATACCTGAAATGCCACACCAATGCATTCACCCTCGTCRTTGAATGCAGGACCCCCGCTATTACCTGAAACTGACTTTTGTTAGGAAATTGTAAAACATAGGTCATAAAGATAACAAAGAAAAAAGACTATTATTTTATTACAAAGAATCGATGTCATAATGTTCCCAATATAAGCTAATAAAATCAAAAGCATGTATGCAGACCAGGATTTATTGCAGCATCAATTTGAATGCCTAGCAAGTCAGACGACCCATGAGCATATGATGTAACCTGAAGCACACACAGAAAATTTTGGTAACTTGTACACTCATTTACAAGGACAGACATGCCACATAGCACATCACATACAAGATTCAAACCTTGGAACATACATTCGCAAATATGATTTTTTTTTTTTAACAAATGCAAAAAACCAAGTTAATTAGCTAAATGTATATAAAGATACAAAATAACAGTCAAATGACGAAACACACTGGCATGGCATCTTAATTAATTGCAAGCTATGACAAAGAACACAAACAGATACAAAATCACAATCACTATAAATCTATAATTATATACAATGCAAAGAAACGTAATTAACCAAAAATAATACGTCCTTTTTTAAGATGCAACATTTACCTTAAAAAGAAATTTTATATTAGATGCAGAAATGTTTTCTTTCCTTATTAGGTTGTCATTCTCTCTCTCTCTCTCTCTCTCTCTTCATCCCATGCTTTACGTTCTCTCTCTATCCACTTTACACTTCACAAGTAAACCCTAATTGTTGCAACTAAAAAACATAGGTAAGTATAATCGCTTATTGGCCCTATTCACTTCTTTTACGCTTCTCATGTTGCAGGACATTGTCTTATTCACTTGTGATTAAGGACAAGCACAATTTTACATCTTCATCATTTCTCCATTAGACAGTGGGAGCTTTGTTTGAGGATCCCGGCACACAGAGTAACTTTTATGCAATCATGAATAATTTCCAAGATTGAAACACCTACTTCCACTGCACATTCCAAAGCTTTACTCAGCTTCCTCAAACAGCAATCTTAGGATTTTAAGTGGGAAAGCACTTACGCACCTAGGATTATCTCACTTAGTCATTTTGTGAGAAGTACTTCATTAATTTTCTTTGTGAGGTACTTCCTCTGTTTTATTTTACTGGCTGCAGTGGCAATTTTTAAAGAAAAAAGAGATAGAAAGAAAGAAAAAAGAGGGCCTGTGGAGAGGAGAGAGACAGTGATGTAAATATCCTTAACTGTTTTACAAGTTTCCAGTTTATTTCCAGTTTGTAATTTGTTTTGGTCTTTCTGTTTGAAGTCAAATAAGTTAGTATTTTAAGTCCAAATTTTAATCAGTCATAGTTTAAGATGTCTAGTTCATTGTGTCGAATATTCAAGCCAATTTGAAGAAGGGAAGACGTCCAAACAATTGTTCAAATTCAAGAGTGCAGAACAGGAGGTGATCTGATTGTTGTTCAATTTGGGTTTTGATTTCAAAGCCAATGGAGCCGAAATTCCAGGGAAGTCAAATACATATCTTGGGTAAGTTCCATACCAATTTTCAGAGTCAAATTCCAAGTTAAAGGTATCCAACTCAATAAAGTTAGTCTAGAAGGGAAAAGGCTACACAAACAAGCCTTGTATGTGGTGACCCACACGCAAAGTGAAGTGTCAGCATTTTATTAGTTAGCTAGTTGGGACCCTTTCACATTTAATTTTCAATTTACATTTCGATTTTTTTTTAAGAGATAGTGTTTTTTAGTTTTAATGTGTTGTTTTAATTTTATTGGATTAGAGAAACTTTGTATGTGGGTTCCACATACAAAGAATGTATGTGTATCAGTATCCATATTGACTGTCCAGATTCAGGTTTGAGTTTGCTCCATTTTGCCTTGAAACTTAAGGCATGATTTTCAATCTATTCAAGCTCCACAAACAAGGTTCGTGAAGATATATAATCTGGTCAAGTGTGGTTTAAATTTGAGCTCCGAATTCGAGGTTAAGCTGCCAAAAATAGGGACTTTCAGATTCATGCAACCTAATCAATGCCACATCAGATTCATGCATTCAACTTGTCCAGATTCTTTGGTCTAGCAATCAACCATAAGGTCAACACTTGAATCCGAAATTAAGTCATCAAAACTCATTCTAATCCCATATTAGCCACACAAACGCTTCCAAGGCTGAATGAGTTGAATTTCAAAGTCACAAATTCATATTATGAATCTAAATAARGACCGAATGTTTTAGGGCAACTTTTGAATGTAATTGGACTTTGTTTCTTTATTTAGTTCTTTAAGATTATTTCCAGATTTTATCTTGTAACTTGGAAGTCCTAAGTCTTTTCCCTTTTATTATAAATAGTGTTTAGACATAATGAATAAAACGGATATGATGATTTGATAACAAACTTTGTTTGGAGTGATTCCAACTTCCTTTGAGTTTCAGTGATGGCTCAACCCTTAGATTTTCAGTGATTGGCTCTAAACCCCCTATCCTTAGAGTGATTCTTTGGACACCAACTCGATCTCATTCAAAGAGCGATTCCTAGAGTGAGTTCAAACCAACTTAGGCAACTTGAGTAAAATTAACTCATTTTGTCATATCTTTTCCTTTTTCCTTTTCAATTCGGAAATTTTAGCTTCTATTCTTCTAGTGCCACTACAAGACTACAACAGACATTTTTTTTGCCCAAAAAAGAGATGTAGCAAGTAATTTGAAACTTCCTAAATAAAGTGTAAAGAGTTATTTGAAATGGAGGCATTAGCACCTGAGAAAATTTAGATATTGTCTTGTGGCAACTAGATAAAAATCAGGTCAAACTTTTCGATGCTTTGGCCCGTGTCTTTACTGTATTTGGTTTTGGCTAATAAAGTCATAAACATAAGGGGTCAAAGCATAAAATATACTTCCTCCATTCTCCAATACTTGCATCCGTTTTGTATAGGGCACTATTTACTAATATTTTTTCAAAGAAATTTGCGACTTATATGAAAAGGAGATTATAGCCATTTGGGAATCTTGTTAGATTTGTCGTAATGTATAGATTATTTATATCTAATTTATATAATTTTTTCTTGTGTACAACTAAAGATACTGTCCATGTAAGTTGTGCATTGGAAAACATAAAACCTTAAAGATACAAGTAAAAAAAAAGTAAAAAAGAATAAAGGAACTAAGGAAGTATGACTTTTTGGTTGAAATAATGAGTATAGAATTTAGGAGTAGTGATTTCCGCACTCCAAAGTATAAATCTGCACTCCATTTTAGCGTCCGCTTTGGCGGTAGCAAAAATTTAAGAGCGGAAATACATTTGGAGTGCGGAAATCACTGCTGAGAATTTATTGCCACAAAACAAAACTTAATTTTATTAAGGCGCTAACTCACAAAATAAATTAAATATGGTTCTTTCACACAAAGTGACATAATTCCTATGTGCTTCCATTAATCCACAATATTATATAAGTTTTATCAAAATTAAACAAGCAAGGTTATTGAGACAAATTTAACCGGTGCCATGAATCTATAAGAAGCATCAGCAAACTAAAAACTGCATTCATCAAAACTTATGCATGATACTTTGGACTAATACAAACCTCTATTCGTGAGACAACCCCCTTTGTTACAGAAATTGTATCTCCTCCTAGAGGATAACCTACAACAGTAACAGCATCCTGCCCATAAAAACAGCCACAACATAATTAGTTTGCAATTAGTTTGAGAGGATTCATATTAATTAGTTCTGCAAGTCTTTTCTATATATGAGATGCCATTACTAGAAATTCTAGAATACTATAATTCTAGAAGGATGATAACAAAACGCATGTTCCTTTCATATTCATGTTCTTCGGAAAACATCTTTGAATTCCTACATCAAAATTCCCATGGACATTAATATTAGGGCTTGTTTGGTTGCTCACAATTCCCATAAATTTCACATTGAGCTTCTTATTCAGTTGACACCAAAAAGTGATAACGTAGGCAATTAAAATTCATAGGAATTTTGACTTCCCACAAAACATAGGAAGTAAATTACCTCATATTCCCTTGGGTAATGAAAAAACATGGGAATTTTGATTTCCTATCTAGCCAACCAAACAAAATTATAAAATCCTAGGAGTTTAAGTAGGTAAATAAATTCCTACATCAACCAAATGAGCCTTATATACTAATAATAATAATATTTAAATATTTTTTATCACACAACAAATTTTTTTATCCACTCCCTCTGTAACGTAATAAATGCAACAAATGATTTAGCACACACTCCTATGTATAATAAGACAATTGTGGGTTAGGTGAGATATTAGTGTTCTGGTCCCCCTTAAAAAGAAATGAAGGAAATACAGTAAGGAAAAAGACAAACATAAAGTAAGGAGAGGTGGGATATTGGTGTAAGATCCCCAAAACATAAATTTATTGAGTTAAGAAAGGGTATTAAGGTAATTTTGTCATTAAAATTTCATTAAATAAGGAGAGTAGTATAATTGTGTGATACACCAACAAGGTCAATCCACACCTACACTCAAGGTCTATGCTAGGAAAGGCAAGAAGAATCACATGTGAAGCATTGGAGAGGGATAGAATCAGCAAAGGAGAACAAGGCTCATAGTTACCAGCCAAATATAATTWATGTTATACTAAAATGGAAGTTCACTTTTGGAAGTGAGACTTTCAATTAGATCTAAGTAGAATGTAGTAGTCATGTGATAGCACTTGTGTTTGTTAGTTAGTTTATATGTTTGCAAAACAAGGTCGGAACGATGATGTGAGTWTTTTGTAAAAGCTTTTGAGATTTGCAACCTCAAGTTACTAGAGCGAGAGTGATAGCCTCACGTTATCTTGTATGCCAATTTCTATCAATTAATCAATCAAATATCACAAATCTTACCCTATTTCATTGCAATAGTCTTAATTATTTACATCCCTAAAGTGACTCTATTACAAACCTRGTATCAAAGCGGTCGATCATGGTAATGATGTCGGCTAAGAAAGTGAATGAGTTAGAAGGGAAAATTGATGGGGTGGAATCTCACCTGTACACGTGATAGTCGGTTGGAGACCCAGGAGAGTACTATCAGTCGCAATCGCGAGTAAAGCAATGGAGACGGTGTAGCGCTCGTTTGAGGCACAAATCACAACTATGCTTGAAGTGGAATGGCTGGCCCTCCCACACCCTCACTATAGCCACTCAACGGCTAGAGGGACGAGTGGATCGCTTACGAGAAGACCAACAAGCCCAAACCAACTTAACACGTCAGAACGTGGAAGCAGTGAGGGAGGAGCTCCGCGAATTGGAGGAAAGGGGAAACCGAGTTGAACCAAACCCGGGAAGCGAAGCCAACAACCATATCCATGAAGGAGGAACACCTTGAGGGAAGGCGAGACCACCCAAATTCGAAACCAGAAACCACCAAGGTGGAGAAGGTGGGCATTGGAAATCGCTCAAGCTGGAAATGCCCATTTTCGAAGGGGCAGATCCTGGTTAGTACAAGCCAAAATGTATTTCGATTTTCATCGCTTCACTAAGGAGAAGATGGAGATCTCGTTAGTGGCGATGAATGGAGCGGCGTTACGATGGTTTAAGTGGGAACACAAAAGGAGGCCATTTGGTGGATGGGAAGATTTCAGAAGCAGGTTGTTGAGAGAATTCCGACAGAGCCATGAAGGCACCCTACACGAGCAATGGTTAGTGGTGGCACAAACTTCCACCGTGGAGGAGTACCGGTGTAAGTTCATTGAGATGGCGTTTCCGTTGGAAGACATACCGGAGAGTTTAATGTTAGGACAGTACATTAATGGGTTGATGGAGGCGATTACGGCAGAACTTAGATTGTTAAACCCCTACAATCTAGAACAAGCCATGGTGATGGCAGGGCGTATTGAGGAGGGAAACCGGGTAACCCAAAACACAAAGGGTCCGATAATACCAGCTAGGAGTGGCACTAGCGTGGCCCATCTCATTCAAGTGATCAAGGCACACAGTAAAGGAGGGAGTGTGGCCCAAGTAGGGTTTGGCCTAGGCTTGGTTTTAAAAAGCGCGCTCGAGGCGTTAGGCGAACCCAGAAAGCGAGCGCTTTGGCGCTTTTTTAGTGAGGCGCTAGACGTTAAAAGCGGTCGCTTTATGTAGAAAGCATTGAATATAGGAAGACATAACATCTTTCTTTAATAAAAAATAGTATTTACTGCTTTTTCTTTATGGAATACAGCTGTGAAAGTGCATGTCCACCACTTTTATTATATTAAATAAACAGATCTTTGACTTCTTTTTAGTTTCTTTTATTATTATTTTATTTTATGCCATTTTAAAAAGAAGAGAGAAATTATTTGCTGCAAGTCACAACATCTCCAATGTCATCGCCACTACACTTTCTTCTCCAACATCTTCCAACAGCCTCATCAGATCATGAAGTCACCGGAGCTGCAATTCCAGGTTCTTTTTTCTTCATGTTTTTTTTTTTTCTTTTTTTCTTCTATTTCCTTTTCTCTACTTCTCTGTTTTTCTCTTCTTGGAGTTTTTTCTGCTACATGCTATAGTGGCATAGTGTTGTGCATGTGATTTTTTTTTCATTATATACCTGTCTCTTATACACATCTAGATGTGTATAAGAGACAGGAATGAAAGATATTGGCAAAGGTGGAGATGATGTTGGAGATGAGGATGAGTATGAGGTTAATGATTTTGATATGGATTTCTAATGTTCTACACTTCTACTAAGTTATCAACCAAGCTTCTTATGTTTGATTTCTTCTTCTCCTTTATTTTTAATGTGTTTATGCCTCCTACGATAGCCCTGTATGAACAATGCCTCCTTATGTTTATTTCTACATTAATAATATTGTTAATTTTGTTATTTTGATTACACTATATGTTATTCTTTTGATTTATAAGATTTTGGTAAAAATAGAGCGCCTCATATCTGAAAAGCTAGCGCTTTTGCCTAGCGCCTCAAGCTTTTTAAAACTAAGGGCCTAGGGCCCGAATCCCAAGCCTCTATGAGAGTTGCCAAGCCCACATAAGACCAAACATCAAGACCCATTGGAGAGACCCGTAGACTAAGGAGGACCGCTTTACCTGTGATGAAAGATGGGGTGTTTGGCATCGATGTAAGAGGAAGGAACTGAGTGTACTCCTGATGACGACGGAGGACGACGGGGAGGAAGAGCCACCAGAGCCAGAAGACGAGAATCACGATGAAGATATGCCTGTGGAAGTATCATTTTACTCCTTAGTCGGAATATCTCACCCAAAAACCATGAAGCTTAAAGGGCGGATCGGTACCCAAGTGATATCGATGATCGACCCCGGCGTGACACATAATTTCATTTCGCTAGCGGTGGTCAAGGAGGCCAACATTCCAGTCACGGAAGGCGGCGTGTTTGGAGTCTCGCTAGGAAATAGGGACAAGGTCAGAGGTTGTGGAGTGTGCCAAGGGGTTCGAGTTGAATTGAGCGACGGAATTATGGTGGTAGAGGAATTCCTTTCGTTGGGATTGGGCAATATCAATGTCATTTTAGGAGTTCAGTGGCTCAAAAAGTTGGGTCCGCTGACGACAAATTGGTAGACGCAAGAGATGAGGTTCACCGTCAACTAGGGGTGAGTAAAGGTCCGGTCTGGACCTGAAACCGGACCGGACCGGACCTGAATTTGGACCGGACCGAACCGCCAATTCCGGTTAGGTTCAGGTCCAAAGAAAATAGGGGAGCCGGTCTTCCGGTCCGGTCCAAAACCGGGGTTTCCAAGTCCGGACCGGTGGAYTGGAATAATTAATTATTTTTTTTTCTCAAAATTTAATTACTCATTTAGACATTTACTCTCACTCTCCTATCCTATTATTCAATCATTCAGTAATATCTTCAACTCCAACGACTCAACGAGTATCACCAAAACCCTAAAAAATCGCAGCTCCCTCCTCGCAGCCCTACGGCCCCACTCTCTGGCGTCTCCCTCCTCGGCCCCACTCACCGGCGTCTCTCTGCTCGCARCCTTCCTCGATTCCTGGCAGCCCCCTTCTTCTCCTCGCAGCCCTCGCAGAGTCGCAGACCACCGTCGCCGCGGTCCTCGCAGACCGCCGTCGCAAACCGTACCACCGCAGTCCTCGCAGACCGCCGTCGCAGATCACCGCAACCTCCTTCTTCTCTTGTTTGCGGCATTTTTTAATTTTCAGCCATAATTTTAATGTTCTGTATTATGTCTATTGTTTTGTATTTTCAACCTACTGTTCTGCAAAATCTTTCAGTATATTTTCAGCCTTAATTATAATGTTTTGTATTATGTTGTATTTTCAGCCTATTGTCCTGTAAAATGTTCATGTCGATCTACTGTTTATTTTTCTGCCACAAATTTTCTTGTTTAAAATTAGAATCATAGAATACAAATTTTGGTATTAATATAATTTGTAAATTTGTAATTTGGTATTAATTTGAAAAATCAAGAACTGAAATGGAAAAGAATTAGGATGTTGGATATTGACAAAACAGTTAAATAGTATCAAAGATTATGCAAATCGTTGATTTTTACTTTTTTTTTGCTAATTYAATTAACATTTGAAGTCAGTAACTTGTCATTTGTGAAGTTGTGATGAAAATATTGTTGTTACTTGTTAGTTCTTGATATATAAGATAAATTGGAATTGAATTTTTTAATTTGATTTTTCAATTAAAGAGTTAAAAAAAAAAAAAAAAAAAAAAAAAAAAAAAAAAAAACAGGTCCAGCCCCGGACCTGAATTTCAGGTCTAACAGGTCAGACCTGGATCGGCCTGAATTTTTAGGTCGGTTCAGGTCCGGACCGAAATGAATTCAGGTCCGTCCAGGTCCACGATTTCTGGAAATTCCGATCCGGTCCGATTCTGGACCGATGCTCCGCCCAACCGTCAACGGTGCGTTGATGGTATTAAATGGGGAACTTGCTTTAGAAACCACTCCAATATCTCTGAAGGCCCTGATCCGTACACTTAACAAACAAAAGAGGGCCATTTTGATTGAGATCAACAAGGTCGAATCGGAGGAAGAGGAGACCCACGCGTCACCTCTACCATGGTATCTAGAGGGGCTAATCTAGGAATTCCAGCACGTCTTTGAGACATCGGAAGGGCTGGCACCCCAACGTGGCCACGAGCACGCTACTCTGAAAAAAGGCAGTAATCCGSTAAGTGTGCATCCATACCGGTACCCACRCATACAAAAAGATGAAATTGAGAGGACAATCKGTGAGATGTTGGCTGTCGGAATCATCAAAACATATACGAGTCCCTTCTCGAAAGCTCGGTTCTCTTGTACATCCATGTCGGAATCATAAAAACATCCATGTCGGAATCATYAAAAGATGGGTCATGGCGTTTTTGCGTCGATTATAGGGCGTTGAACAAGGAAATGGTACAAGACAAATATCCGATACCGATGATCGAAGAGTTGTTGGACGAGCTAGGCGGAGCTAGGGTGTTTAAGAAACTTGACCTCAAGGCCGATTACCTCCAAATTTGTGTCAAGCCTGAAGACACCCACAAAACGGCATTCCAAACGCATAAGGGACACTACGATTTCCTTGTAATGCCTTTTGGGCTCACAACTGCTTGTACTTGCAGTAGTTTGTGCTAGTGTTTTTTGAGTTTTGACGATATACTCGTCTATAGTCATCATGAACAAGAGCACCATGAGCATTTGAAGGTTTTGTTAAAGAACTTGGATGAAAATGAATTATTTGCAGATTTCAAGAAATGTAAAATTGGTAAATCAGAGGTGGCATACTTAGGCCACGTGATTTCCAAAGATGGGGTCACTATGGATAATGACAAGATCAAGGTAGTGATAGAGTGGCCCAGCCTAAAGAACATAAAAGAATTGAAAGGATTTCTTGGGCTGACCGGGTATTATAGAAATTCGTGGGCCGCTATGCTCAAATTGATGCATTTAGTTGGACCAAAGGGGTCGGGTGGGCCTTTGAACAATTGAAACGGGCTATGACGAGTGCCTCGTTCCTAGCAATGCCCGATTTTTCAAAAGAAAAGCGTGGTCAAGACCGATGCCTCCCGGTATTATAGCAAGTTGTTATGTAGATGGGCTGGCCTATCGTGTATTTTGGCAAGTTATTGGCCTCCGGATAAATTTTTGCTGCAATTTTCTTCTTGTGATATAATGATATTATACCTATATATTCGTTTTCAACTACTCCCACCATTGCATAATCATGCTACTCCTTTTTTTCACTGTTCACAAGTGTAGGGAATCTAGTAATTTTGTAAATAACTATGAATGTATAACAATAAATATAGTCATACGGGATCTTGTTTGTTTCGTACTAATTAGTATATTATTACTATTCAATTGTTAGAAATCTTGTAATTTTTACAAACATACGACCAAAGATATTATTTGGGAGGCGTATGAGGGAGTAGTTTATCTTTATCATATTTTCAATTTTGTCATATATAATTTGCTAAAATTGTACAATGCACCTAATCGATCTATCGATCATATTACTAAAACAAAAATCGATATCAACATGGGACACATGTCAACTTCTCAATAAAAAAAATTTCTCCAAAATTAAGATGGCATCATTTTTTCAACAAACAATGGTTTAAGCCATCTTACTTAATATACTATTTTCTTATTTAAAGGAGAAATCGCAATTTATAGCCAAATCAAGTATGATTAATTTCAAATTTACCWTAATTAAATTGACTACTTTATTTGGTTGTAAATTGCAATGATTCCTTAATAAACTATATTTTTTTTATTTTTTTAAAAATAAATATAAATAAATAAATAAATAAATAAATAAATAAATAAATAAAGACACATATGGCTAATCTAGCATATGAAACATGAAGTACTGTTAAGGGGAGAAAAACTGACACCTGTAGATGCGGCAAACGCCCTAAACTTAGTGGCTCAACTCCTTTCCAGAATTCTTCTTTTTCCACAGAAAGCAAAGCTATGTCACAGTCGATGCCTCTGGCTAAAACCTGCACAACAAATGAACTAAGAGAAAAGTAAGTTGTTGAACTGTCTCATAGCAACAATAGACCGATCCACATCATCAGAACTTCTCTGAACTCCATGCATGAATTTGTTATTCTTATTCTTATTCTTATTGTTGTTAAATTTTGACATACTCTCGGAACTCAGTAGTAAAAATAATTCCGAGTCTATGTTGAGAAGTCATCACCAATAATATTTAACAAATATAATATAAATAGACTTACTACTATGTATTATTCCCTCTGTAGCGCAAAACTCGCAACAATTGACTTTTCATGTATTTTAAAGAGATTTAACAAGGTAAATGAGCAAATTAATCAAAATAATTTACTTCCTACGTTTTTGAAAGCTTGCAACAAAGTAATATTTTATTTCTCACAAAAAATATCCCTTTGTTGCAAGCTTTAGAAAACGGAGGAAGTAACACAATAAACTTATCATCTTATTCTTCATTGTGTTAAAATTATTTGGACTAATTAGCTTGTTTACATTATTAAAACTCTTGCAATTGTGCGTTATAGAGGGAGTAGGATTTATCAATACACTTCAATAAAAAATATATCAAACAAATATTCAGCATAATAGAAATTCAAGATTTTCATAGAGAGGGACTCATACTTGCATGTTGAAATAGATAAAAAAGAGGACATGGACGAAATTAGAAACATATTGTAGATTGTGGTGTAGATTTACCTATTTATTCATAAAAGCAATGAAATGACAAATTCTTATGCTAAGAAAATATACCTTTGCAACATATTTTGTGTCATCTCCCCTCCTCTTCACTTTAACCTGCATCACATAAAAGATGATGTATATGAGAAAACAGTGTATAATTATTATGATTCTAATTTTTATCCTCCAAAGATCACTATTCATATCCTCCTCCTCCATCCCATACGAAAAAAGACCTCATCTTAATGCAAATCCATTATGTCATTGTAATATACCGAAATGGAGGGAAGGCACCACTGAAGGTGTATGCCCGAAAGAGGAAAGGGAACCAAGGTCAAGGGGACCTCGCATGAAGGCCAGCAAAAAGGAGAAATGAAGACAAAACCAATTAATTCTCCACTAGGGGAAGTACTCTGTACTAGTAAGCTGTTGTAGTAGTTTAACTAGCAAACAAAAGCCATTAAAATGTTGTTAAGTAGGGGAGGAATCAAAGAGAAAGGCATGTATGAATTTTGTATCAAACTTCTTAGGAAGAGGAGATTTGTAACCTAAAGTTACTTGGGAGAATGGTAGCCTTAAGCTGCTGTTATAACTTAACTTTCAATCAATCAAAACACCTTTCTCATTTACATTCGGCTACATTATTATTCAAACAATCACATATCTAATTTACAAATTACTCAATCCATTACATCTGGTATCAGAGCAGGTCGAAAAATGGTGTCAACGAGAGCTGATACGTTGGAGGAAAGAGTAGGGGCCATCGAAATCACCTTGCAGAAGTTGAATGGGACACAAGAAACACAAGAACAGACCATTGGCAAAGTGGTTGCGGAAGCAGTAAGCAGGGCCATGGAGGCCGCAAAACAGGCGCTCCAAGACCAATTCATGCAGGCGTTGGAGGAGGAAGAACGTAAGAGACAAGAGGAGGTGTTGGCACGAGTCACAACCCGCCTACAGGGGAGACATGACGGATTCGGGGAGACTTGACGGATTCCGGGAAGAGATGCGTGGCAACCACCACGAGAGGAGGAACCCTTGTAATGGGGGGAAAACTCTCACCCGCATCAACCCAGAAACGAAGGGGAGCAAGAAGGAAACCACCACTTGGAGAGGAGGAAGCATAGAAAGTTGGAGATGCCAGTGTTTGAGGGGACCGACCCGGATAACTKGTTGGTCAAGGCCCGTTTGTACTTTGATTTCCACCGTCTCACTGAGGACGAGAAGCTGGAGGTAGCGGCAGTTTCGATGGACGGGARTGCACTGAAGTGGTTCCASTGGGAGCACAAGAGGTGACCCATTCAGAGGAGTTGGGCTGACTTAAGWAGGAGGATCTTCAAGGAGTTCCGGCCCACCCACGTGGGGACCCTCCATGAACAGTGGTTGGCCGTGACACAGACCACCACGATGGAGGACTACCGGAGGSGATTCATCGAGCTGGCGTACCCCTTGGACGATGTGCCGGAGAGCCTAATGTTGGCCAGTACATCAACGGCCTCAAAGAAGACATACGCGCCGAATTAAGGCTCATGAACCCATTTAACTTGGACCATGCCATGGAGATGGCGGGTCGGATTGAAGAGAAGAATCGGGTTTTGCAGCCAAAGAAGTGGTTCTTGGGTCCAACGAAAACTGGGCCAAGCCCGAGCTACCAAGTGGGTCCAAACAACAAGGGAAGTAGCGGGTTGGTCCAGACTTTCGGGTTACCACCACTCAACAGCCCTTCACGAGGGTGACCCAAGGCGTCGGAGTCCCAAGGATCCGTCAACGTCGCCAAGCCCAACCCAACCGGACCTAGCCGGAGCAATGGCGAGACACTGAGGCTCACGTAGGCGGAGCGCMAAGATCGGCAAGCCCGCGGGCTGTGTTTCAGATGTGACGAAAGGTGGGGAACCGGTCACCGGTGCAAACGAAAGGAGCTTAGCGTCCTTTTGATCGCGGATGAGGACGACGGCGGTGAAGCTGAGGAAGGGGGGCAGGACGATGAGGAGTGGGACGAGGCGGCGACATCGGTGGAGGTGTCCTTGTGCTCAGTCGTGGGAATCTCAAACCCACGAAGCATGAAGTTGAAGGGGACCGTACGAGGAAAGAAGGTGGTAGTGATGGTAGATCTAGGAGCAACACACAACATTATCTCAACCAAGGTGGTGGCGGCGGCGGAGATTCCGACGACAGAAAGGGGGGGGAGTTCGACGTCTCGCTGGGCAACGGAGACATGGTGAGAGGGAAGGGGGTGTGCCAGGCGGTGCGGGTACGACTCAATGGCGGTGTAACGGTGGAGGATTTTCTACCACTCCACCTGGGAAACACCGATCTAATATTGGGCATTCATTGGCTAGAGAAGTTGGGGGCGTCACAACCAACTGGAAGACCCACGAAATGACCTTCGAGGTGGCGGAGCAACGAGTTAAATTGGTGGGGGATCCAAGTTTGGAGGCGGTGCCAATCTCATTAAAGGCGATGATGAGGACGTTGAGGGAACAGAAAGGAGGATATTGGTTGGAAATTAACAAGATTGAGGTGGGTGAACAAGAAGAGAAAGGAATTGAAAATCCAGAATTTCTGAAGGAGGAAATCAAAAGGCTTCAAGAGATGTTCCAAGAGCCCAATGGGCTACCACCTAACAAGTGCCATGAGCATGCTATAGTTATGAAGGAGGGAGATGATGGAGGCCGARATTATCCAACCGTCGACTAGCCCTTTCTCGAGTCAGGTGCTGTTGGTGAAGAAGAAAGATGGGTCGTGGCGCTTTTGCATGGATTATAGAGCTCTCAACAAGGATATCGTTCCGGATAAATATCCGATTCCCGTCATAGATGAGCTTTTGGATGAATTACATGGGGCAACCACATTCTCCAAGCTCGACTTGAAGGCAGTTTATCACCAAATTAGAGTGAAACCCGAGGACGTCCACAAGACCGCCTTCCGCACCCACGATGGGCACTATGAATTCTTGGTAATGCCTTTCGGGTTAACCAACGCCCCGGCAACATTTCAATCATTGATGAACGATGTCTTCCGCCCTTATCTTCAAAAATGTGTTGGTCTTCTTCGACGACATCCTAAACTACAGTCAAAGTCAGGAGGAGCATGTTAGGCATGTGGGCATGGTGCTACAAAAATTGGCAGAGCACAAATTGGTGGCAAATTTGAAGAAGTGTGAGTTTGGCAAGGATGAGGTGGCATATTTGGGCCATATCATATCCCATACAAGAGTTGCAATGGATCAAGAGAAAATACAAGCAGTGGTTAAGTGGCCCAACGTAAAGAACTTGAGGGAGCTAAGAGGATTCTTGGGCCTAACGGGCTATTATCGGAAATTCGTAGCCCACTACGCCCACATTGCGGGCCCTCTCACGGCCCAACTCAAGAAAGACTCATACCGGTGGAGTGAAGAGGCGGAGCACGCATTCCAACGACTTAAGACCGCAATGACATCGGCTCCGGTCTTGGTAATGCCGAATTTCAGTAGGKAGTTCATTTTGGAGACTGATGCTTCCGGGTTCGAGCTGGGTGCGATGCTAATGCAAGGGGGGAGGTCAGTGGCTTATTACAACAAGTTGTTGGGTCCTAGGGACCAATCCAAGTCCATTTATGAGAAAGAGCTAATGGCCATATGTTTGGCAATCATCAAATGAAAACACTACTTAATGGGCCGCCATTTTGTGGTAAGGACTAATYAACAAAGTCAGCGATATATAACCCAACAAAGGGAAGTGGGCATCGAGTATCATAAGTGGTTGAGAAAGTTGGTGGACTTTGATTTCGAAGTCCAGTACAAGCCAGGGGCCTCTAACAAAGTGGCCGACGCACTATCTCGCAAGGGGAATGGGCCGGCCCAGCTAACAACTATAATCAGTACCCAAAGTGTGGATTGGGCTAAGCTGGAACAAGAATTGAAATCGGACCCATGGATTAAAAGTGTAATTGAAGGATTGAATGCAAACAAGGATGGGCTTGTTGGGTTTACAAAAGAAGGGGAAAGGTTACTGTACAAGGGACGGATCGTTATTTTCGAGTCTCATTCCCTCACTCCTTCACGAGTATCATGACTCTCCGGTCGGTGGGGACGACGGAGAGGTCAAAACTTACCTCCAAGCCGCTGCTGAGTGGTTTTGGTCGGGGATGAGACGGGCGATCGGTGACTATGTGCGGAGGTGTGACAGAGAAACAAGGGGACCCAACGACAGCCATCCGGGTTGCTCCAACCGTTGTCGGTTCCCACCGCGGTGTGGGAGGATATATCGATGGACTTCATCGAAGGTTTACTGTTGTCTCGGTGGATGAACGCAATTCTCGTGGTGGTGGATCGCCTATCGAAATATGGGCACTTCATTGGCTGAGGCACCCCTTTAATGCGTTGAAGGTGGCCGATCATTTTATGAGGGAAGTAGTGCGGCTCAATGGATTCCCATCTTCAATCGTGTYGGACCGCGACCGGGTGTTCATGAGCGTGTTTTGGAGGGAATTGGTTTCGCTTGCAAGGAACCCACCTTCATCGAAGTACAGCGTACCACCCGCAATCGGACGGCTAGACTGAAATCGTGAACAAAGGGCTAGAGACTTACCTCCGGTGCTTTGTGAACAGCTRGCCCAAACAGTGGGTAAAATGGCTCACGTGGGCCGAATTCTCGTGTAACACCTCTCCCCATACGGCGGCCAAAATGACCCCATTCAAGATTGTATACGGCAAGGACCCACCCAAGATTACTAAGATTGGTCAAGGGCAGACTCCGATCGATCAGATCGAGGAGTGGCTTAAGGAAAGGGACTACATCTTAGATGAATTGAGAATCAATTTGGTGCGAGCTCAACAACAAATGAGGAATTATGCCGACCAAAAGAGGAAGGACAAGCAGTTTGAGTTGGGAGATGAAGTGTTCCTCAAACTCCACCGTACCGACAACGCTCATTAGCCACTCGTCCTTACGAGAAGCTTGCTGCTAGGTTCTACGGCCTCTTTCCCATCATTCAACGCATCAACAAGGTGGCCTATAAGCTCCAACTCCCACATACTTGCAAGTTTAATCGTGTATTCCACGTCTCGCAACTAAAGAGAGCCATTGGCAACGAGCATGTTCAGGCCACCATCCCCAACCAACTCACAYCTGAATTGGAGTTGGTTGTTCAACCGGATCAAGTGTTAAGGGTACGGCAGATTCCTGGTTCATCACCACCACAGTTCGAGGTGCTCATCAAGTAGCAAGGGCTGCCAGACTTTGAGGCGACTTGGGAAGATGCGGCTACCATACGTGATCATTTTCCTTCCTTCCGCCTTGAGGACAAGGCACAATTTGAGCCGGTGGGTGATGTAATAGACCGAAATGGAGGGAAGGCACCACTGAAGGTGTATGTCCGAAAGAGGAAAGGGAAGGTAAAAGGGGACCTCGCATGAAGGCCAGCAAAAAGGAGCAATGAAGACAAAACCAATTAATTCTCCACTAGGGGAAGTACTCTGTACTAGTAAGCTGTTGTAGTAGTTTAACTAGCAAACAAAAGCCATTAAAAAGTTGTTAAGTAGGGGAGGAATCAAAGAGAAAGGCATGTATGAATTTTGTATCAAACTTCTTAGGAAGAGGAGATTTGTAACCTAAAGTTACTTGGGAGAGTGGTAGCCTTAAGCTGTTGTTGTAACTCAACTTTCAATCAATCAAAACACCTTTCTCATTTACATTCGGCTACATTATTATTCAAACAATCACATAAATTATTTACAAATTACTCGATCCATTACGGTCATTCCCTTCATGTCTTTCCTAACTCCTTCCCATCATATCATTCTCGGTCTCTCTCTACCTCTTGTAAGATCTACATGAGCCTAACCCTCCACTTTGGAACGGTTTGTCATACATGCCAAATCATTGAAGACAATTTTCCCTTACTTTGTCCACAAATGTCTTAACTTCATTCTTAATTTTATCCCTTAAGAGATTTGTGGTACGTCCATCTTAGAGAACGAATTTTTGTAACGCCCATCTTCTTAATGTGATCTTTTTGAAAACCTAACATTATGTGGCATAAAGCAACACTAGTCTTATGACAAACTTAATAAAATTTTCCCTTCAAATTTAAAAGGATGCTTTAGTCACACAACACTCCCATGCCCACTCTCCATGTAAGCCATGAACAGAAAGATAAGACTCATTTAGGCATTACCAACAAGGTAGCAACATGCAAAGTTAACTTAGGACACAAAAGCTAAGTTTTTTGGGGCATTGGTGCTTGAAAGAGGTTAAATTTTTCAGATTTTTCATCCACTGTATAAGTCAAATATTGTCATGACCCTAGACAAATCGACCAACCTAACTATCATTGAGCTCTGCTTAGATTCTACGTAGCAAACTCAATGACAATCATCGGATGCTTACTTATTGATATGTTTCTATATTGAAAACATGATGGGGCCCACAATCCTAAGATCAATTTCTTGCAAATAATTTTTAAAGCAAAGCAACCGTTCTCCTTGGTCATACAACTCATATTATCAAGACTATTCAAAATAGCATCATGCAATTGCAGCAGATATAGAACTGCACATCAAAGACTAAGTAAACAAGTAATAGCATGTACATGGCCACATGCATGATTGCAACATGTTGAGGTCAATTCTCAGCTTAGATCCTCTTTAAGTACTAGGTTAGCGCTAAGGAGCAAGCCCCTTAAAATCTGTGGTCTTCAACTCTGGCAGGATTGGCAAGAAGCATGACTGGTTTAAAAGGGCTTTCAACATGAAATAAGTCACTAAAAAGAAGTCTTTCAAACATATAGGTTTCGGTTGAAAGGAATAAGAGCTCTAGAATGTAATCACTGGGTGGAGAAAATGAGCGCTCGAATAAAAACATGGACCTAGACTAGTGTGGGATAAAGTTTAGTGGGAAAGGAAAGCAATTTCCAAGCACAGATACATAGCCAGATTAGTGTGCTACATAAGCTGCAAACAAAAGATAAACATTTTTGCACATGCAGTGGATTCCATTAATTCAAGTGTAAACTGTGCAAATGCAATGGAATCTCAACAACAATTATGCTTCACCTGCCAGTAGCCAGTACAGTACTCATTGTTGCAATAACATCATGCAACAGGTGGGAAAAAGCAGGCCATCACAGAACATTAATATGAAGATCAGATTTCAGATGACTTAGGAATCATAAGAAATGGGCTAAATTCGAGAAACAAGCATATTGTACTTGCAGTATTGCAGTGATCTATCACATACGGATAGCTAGAAATACTGCATTGTGGATTTGTGGGAGCAAAAGATTCTAATGGAGTCAGTATTGCAGTGATCTATCACATACGGATAGCTAGAAATACTGCATTGTGGATTTGTRGGAGCATAAGATTCCAATGGAGTCAGTATTGCAGTGATCTATCACATACGGATAGCTAGAAATACTGCATTGTGGATTTGTAGGAGCATAAGATTCCAATGGAGTCACCATTAGTTGGAAAAATGAAAATTGATGTGTTGTATAGAATTGATTTTGTAATCATTGACAAATGTTCTATAGAAGATAAACAGTGGTGAGACTGCTAGAGGTATTCAATGCATGTAAATAATTTTCTGTTCTGAATTCAGGCTGTAATTAGTTATACAWCAGGCTGCCAGTAACTTGTGTTCGTTTATTGGCTTTTAGAAATCATAGGCTGTAAATGCTGTGTTCTATAGAATGCAATACAGTAATGCTTGCTTAGCAAAAACAAAAGAAATTAATTCACACAAGTAGGAACAAGAACAAGCAAGCAGCCATACTCATTATGTATGAAACAATAAACATTCAAAATTGCAACATATTCTCTTGAAAGTCGGGTATATGCATTGATGATTAGCATAAATCATAGATGTCAAGTTGGGTCTTCAAAAACAAATCCAATAAGAGAAAAGAGGATATCAAAAAAAAGGAATTATCTTTCTAATACAAACGGAATTGGTCAGAATCACATAGCCTGAGCTCACCTGTGTATAATGTTCAACACAGTGTGCATTTGTCAAGAGCTTCCCATCCCCTATCATAAAAGCACTGCATACAGTCTTCCAAGCTCATATCATTAAAATTCTATTTTAAGGGGCTGGGGGAAAGAAAGCATCAATAGTACAATAGATACCTTCCAGTGCTAGTATATTGACGTTGCTTTTGCCATGGAAGAGAATAATCAGGTGCAGTATGAGTACAGTACACCTAACAAATGAAAGCAATTAATGACCTTTAAATTACAGGCTTACAGCACTCTGTTCATATTTTCTGTTTCGTCATTTGAAGCCCTTGCCTCATTTCGTATAAAGAACACTACAGCATGCACAAATACATGGAAAATATGCAAGATCTATTTTAGTTGAGGAATCTTCACTATAGTAAAGCTCATGAAGATCAATGGAGTACAATATGAAGTTGGTAATATATGATGCCAATGTTGACAGTAAAAAACTTTTCATACCTTTACAACAGCATTCAAAAATTTTGCATCTTGAAGATTTCCAGCTTCAGCCTGAGACAAATTAGAATTTCCTGTTAGTGGTGGTGCAGAAAGTGTATCATAAGGTTTTGATTCTCAACTAACCTCTTAATGACACCATTTGGTGCAACAGGTATTTGTCTATACACAATCAAATATCATAAGAGGTTAGGGGGGTCGATTGATTTTCAGGTCCACTTGCTTTTGTATCTACATGCATCAATCATATCTCATCCAAATTCTTTATTACCATTTGACAATTGGAGGGTTTTACTTAATTTTATAAAATAATTTCTGGAAGACATGAGCACATTAAGCCTTTGGCCGTCAGTCYATCACAAAAGAAGTATCAGGTAATCGAAGAGATGTTGACCAGAACATAACAATGTGTTGGAAAAGATTAGATTAAATGTTGGATAGAAAGATATGCCTAGTCAATCTTGGTTCATAGTACCACTAGTCAACTACAGTAAATCACTAGATTGAAAGACTAAAACAATTGAACTATTTTAACAAATGGCGAATGGAAGCAGGTTAGTTAAATGCATATTGTCTTAAAAATTTAAAGTACACAACTCTCTAGGATATAACTTACTTGACACCACTGTCTAAAGTAAAAGGAAGTCAATCATATTTCCGAGGAAAGATGCACTCATAAGTTCAATCAAAACGACATAATATATCTGGAAAACAAAATTGGAAAAAAAAAATTAAAAAAAACCACTGTCTTTCATTARGTGATACTGTATGTTAGTTACAATTGTGCACTACCAGTGTAAAAAGGAGTGATAAAGATATTAATCAAGTGAATAAAAAAATTAACTCAAAGGGTCAGAGCACAAACCCAAAGTTACAGTACCCTAAAATTTACCCATTTGGCCGTTTTCACTCAATTCCATAGGCTAGCAAATTGATATTATATATAAGCTTGTTAATGTCTGAGTTGGTAGAGATTGATAGTATATATAGGTTAGCAAATTGTTATTATATACATACCCGGGTGTAGTGAAAAATACGCAAGGGTTGCTAGGTCGTCGCCCCGAAGACGCGCCACATCGTCCACTTGTGGTAGCAAWTGAGCAAAGGAATGGGGGAGAACGAAATTGGAATGTGGGGTCTTTATCTGGAAAATCGGTAAACGTGGTGGAGGTAATGAAGAGAAGACGCTTAAACATTTTATACCTCCAAGAGGTGATGTGGACCGAAGAAGGAGCTCGAGGCTTGATTATGGTGTATAAGGTGTGGTACKTCCGTCGGGACAAGGTTCCTAGAGATCGAGTTAAGAATGGAGCGGCGTAATCATGGATGAACGTTTAGCATAAGAGGTAATCGAGACCTATTGGAAGCGTGATAGGTAGAGAAGGGTAAAGGTGTTATGTGATAAAGAGATTGTTAATGTAATTAGTGCTTATGCGCCTCAAGTTGGTTTGAGTGCAAAGGAGAAGCGGTAATTTTGGGAAGACTTTGATGAGATGGTACAAGGTGTCCCGCACATAGAGAAGTTATACATTGGTGGCGACCTGAATGTGCATGTTGGGGTAAAGTGTGATGGCTTTGAGAGTGTCCATGGAGGTTTTGGGTATGGGCAACGAGACGCTCACGGAGAGACCATTTTTGATTTTGCTCAATCTTATGATTTAATTTTGGCTAAGGTTTAAGAAGCGCAATTTACACTTGATAACTTTCTGGAGTGGTGCAAATGCAACTCAAATAGACTTTTTGCTCACAAGGAGAGCAGATACACAAATTTGCRTAAACTGCAAGGGCATCCCAAGAGAGAGTGTTGTTACCTTAAACAAACTCTTGGTGATGATTGTGTGGTTGAAAGAAAGTGCGGGAAAAGGCGTAGTCAAGGGGAGCCAAGTATAAGATGGTGGACCTTAAAGAATGCAAATGCTAAGGCTTTCACCAAAAAAGTGATTAACAAGGCTAATTGAGATGGAGAAGTAAATCCATATGCAACTTGGTCATAAATGAAGAGTTGTTTCCTAAAAGTGGCCAAAGAGGTTTTATGGGAATCAAGGTGGAGAACTATAGTGCATAAGGATACTTTGTGGTGGAATGAAGAGGTGAAAGCAGCAATCAAACACAAAAGGGAATGTTATCTAGCCTTGGGAGAAAAGGGCCGATAAAACCTTTGCGGCGTATAAAGATGCTAAAAGTAAAGTAAAGGTAGTTGTGAGACAGTTAAAGAAAAAGGCTTACCAGGATGTTTATGAAAGGTTAGACTCCAAAGAAGGAGGAAAGGAGATTTATAAGATGGCAAAGAGAAGACAAGAGGTGAGGAAGGCTATCGACATAGTAAAGTGTGTCAAAGATACAAACCACAAGGTTTTGGTTGAAGATGAGGACATCAAAGAAAGGTGGAAGGAGTACTTTAATGAAATGTTTAATGAAGCCAAGGGGCCGTCACCGGGGATTACGTCAATGAGTAAGGTGGAAATCAATGTGGGGTTTGTACGAAAGATTAGAAGAGTAGAGGTATAGGTCGCATTGAAGAGGATGAAATAGAAGAAAGCGATTGGGCCTGATGATATATCGATGGAGGTGTGGAGGTGTGGAGGTGAGGTTGGTATTGATTGGTTAACAAAGTTGTTYRACAAGATATGGAAGCCTTTGATGATCCCTCAAGATTGACGAAAGAACACCTTAGTTCTAGTTTAAAATAATAAAGGAGATGCTCAAGATTACTCTAACTACCGAGGAATCAAGCTTATAAGCCACACTATGAAGTTGTGGGAATGGGTAATAGTACATCGATCAAGGACATGCGCTAGCATATTCGAAAACCAATTTGGTTTTATGCCTAGGAGATCCACAATGGAAGCAATTCATTTGTTAAGACAAATGATGGAGTTTTATAGGGCGATGAAGAAGGACCTCCATAAGGTTTTCATCGACTTAGAAAAGGCTTATGACAAAGTACTAAGAGATGTACTTTGGTGGGCAATGTTGGAAAAAGGTATTCTCCTAAGGTATATTGATCTAGTTAAGAACATGTATCGGGGTGTCTCAACAAATGTCAGGACTTATGATGGATTGACAAAGGACTTCCCTATAATAATTAGTTTGCATCGAGGGTCGGTGTTGAGCCCTTTACTTTTTGCATTGGTTATAGATGAAGTGACAAGGCCAATCCAAGATGAGGTATCATGGTGTACGTTATTTTTGGATGATATTGGATGATATTGGATGATATTGTATTGGTGGATGAAACTAAAACTGGGGTTATTGCCACGTTGGAGCAATGGAGACAACGGTTGGAATCTCGAGGATTTAAGCCGAGTAAGAGTGAGTATTTAAAATGTCGTTTTGGGTCACAATAAGGGGTAAATGATGGAGTGGTGAGGTTCGACAAAAAGATTTGACCATGAGTGAATGCTTTAAGTATCTTGGGACAATCAACCCAAAGAATGGTGATATTGACCAAGATGTGGCCCACAGGATTAAGGATGGCTTAAATGGAGAGCGACTACGGGAGTGTTGTGCGATCAAAGCATCCCTCTAAAAATGAACGGAAGTTGCTCTATTGTACGAAATGTTGGACCTCCAAGGAGCATATTCAAAAGGTAGTGGTCACCAAAATGCATATGTTTAGATAGATGTCTGAAACACTCTACAAGATCGAATAAGAAATGAAGTTATCCCYAAGAAACAAGGTGTTGCAGATATTGCAACCAAGTTAAGCAAGCTAGGACTAACAGGATTGAAAACGAGATAATTGAGGGTACATATCAGAAATATCTAGAATTACAATAGAACTAGAAGGCWAGTAGAAGTTGCAAGGGTCACGCATATTTAGCTTATGCACCTAAAATTCATAACATGAGCAACATCCAATTTGGGTATCATCCTCAAACCAAATAAGCCAAGTTCTGATGTAGGCACTTAGCATTCATATGCTCAACCAATCAATCAATTGAAACCTAAGTTCTATGATTGGGGTTAGCTACATGAACCATAATTAATCATTCCATGTGGTTATCCACATAGATTTCACTCGTCCATCCATTACAATCAAAGAACCCCCTGTAGCGTGTACTGTGTCGGGTAAGTGTGGGAAATGGTCACGCCTCGGACATGCGTAAATTCGTGTTTGACACGCGAAATAACATGTCCATTTTTTATTATATTTTTAGACACATGGACACGGATAAGAAATGTTTCGGACACGTTTTGAATACGTTTCAGACACATTTTTGAGAGCTAAACTTGTTTTCTCCTATTCTAAACTAAAACCTAACATCCATTACATTATTTATCCCCTAAAACCCAATAAACAAACCTAGACTAGTACACCTCTTATTCTCCTTCGTCATTTCCGCCGCTCATGCCACTCCCTACCACTTCTTACGGATTCGCCTACCGCTTTAYTTCAATTATTTGTTTGGTTTGTTGGGTTTGGTTCGTAAGATTATTTTAAATTACTTTCGTACGACTCTTTGTAAACTTAAATTTATTCATTTTTAACGCGGTCAATCTTGTTATTTCAATTTTTATATGAGTGTGATATTGTTAAAATATTGGTTTACTTATATTAAATGCAAGATTGTAAAGTTATCTTCAATTTGATATATTTATTATACTATTATTCCCGTGTCCACGTGTCCACCATTTTTAAGTTGATGTTTTCTCGTACCCGTGTCGTACTCGTATCCGTTTTGGTGCAACCTAGCTTTCCTAAACTAAGCATACATTTATGTCTCTGTGTTTACCATTTCCTTACATGAAACACATTAAAGTTTGCCATATTAGATACACTACCATTTCTGAATGACGTACATAGCAATACCATATCCTACAAAGACTAGGCTGTTGAAGTCTATTATCATTTATAGGGCATTTATTTCTTGTAGCTCATTGATAATTGTCCTTAATAAATAAGCTTTAATCAAGCATATTCACATAGCTGAAGACAGCATGGGGAAAGCCCACCAATAGTGGTCCTATAAGGAAAATAGYTGARAAAAGCACGGAGAAAATGTTTTCGGTACTGTTTTATTTGTAAATAAAAAAACTTTTGGGCCTGGACCTGGAAACTCAATTCAATGCAAACACTTATACGTAACATGCATCTTGTTCGATACAAATACAAAGTATATTTAGAACTCGTCTTCCTCATCCGCATGACCTCAACATGTTAGAAGACTGTGGTGATAGCCAAAAACCATAACAAGAAATCTATGTGAAATTCTTGACCGCAAACAAAGCAGCAGAAGAGGAGTAGAGGACGCAGTTTACAACAGGTCATATATGCAACTACGAACACTGTAGGACAATGCAATGTATACCACCAATTTAGTATTGTTGAATATTTGAAATCTTCAAACTTGAGTTACAGTAGCCAAATAAGAAAAATTAATGTGGTATAACCGTATAAGGAATATCCAAAATAAAGGCAAAGAAAATCACAAAAGATATAGTACATGATAGAAGTAAACACATGTTAAAACTCAAAAATTATAATGAAATAAAATAGAATTAAGAATAAAAGGAGCAGAAATGGCCATTAGGGAACCTAAAAATTTACAATGGAAAAGATATTCAAGCTGATAGACTGTAGAATACAAAATACCTGTTGTTCCTTCAACTCATAGGCAGACCCTTTCTTGTCTTTCTTATGGATGACATGCGACTGAAAACCAGAAGATTGCGACCGCCCCATATCCTTTTTACTGTCATCTTGATGGTTATAGGAGATACATCTTTCATCTTTCGGCTCTCCAAAAAATAATTTTTGAGAGATAACATCTGCCTGGATGGGAATAGAATCATTTCAAAAACATTGTGTTTTATATATTAAACAACTACCACCCATTGAGCCCACCACACTGTATACTTCACTACTTACTAGTGATACTGTATGTCTACATCACACAAGAACTTCAATTTTAAGCAGCAAGAGATTAATACATGTACTGAAGCACTTGTCAATCCACCAGTTCAATAGCATTACAGATACAACATGTAGTATATAAAAAACCAGAGAAAGACCGGAAACAATTGTAGGATTTGTAGCAATATAATATGCCAATAATTTCATGAAACAATAGCACTAGTGAGTAGTAACCATAAAATCGATTCTTGATGTTCTAGCAGTATTAATGACCAGCAAGACAACAAATGGGACTCATATCATACATAGACACAAAAAGGCAATTCTTGATGCAATGTTGATGTGGAGGCATACATACCATTACCTCCAAACTTCATCTTTTTCCTTATGGTAGTCTCTAGAGAAGAGGGCAGCACATATGCTTGCTAGGCAAACCATAATTCTAGCTGGCATGATGCTTGACTTAATCTATTACAAAAGTAATTTAATGGTATTATGTATGACCATTGATATCTTGAGGTAATACAGATTAAGAAATTACATTATATGCAAATAGTGATTTGCAATTATACACCTGCTTTAGCAGACTAGGAAAATTCTACCCTTACATGCAAGTCACACCATTATGTATTCCACTGTATTTAGTTGGTTACCAATTTCTCCATCAACTTATGAAAGCGACCAAATAACATTTTTCATGGGTGGTTAAACTTTGGTGCTATCACCACCACCACCACCGGCATYATAATAATAATGTTATTCACTGACTTAATGTACCAATAAAAAGGATTAAACAATATATTTCCTGTCCCATTATTACATCTTCCTTAGGTCATTCTTGACAACCAACCTATGAGTCTTTATTATAAGATGATTACACAGTTGCCAGCTTGCCACGAATATGATAATTTTACATATAAACACTTCTATAATCAACTTCACATATTCAAATGGAACCCAAGTAAAATCTAGGTAAATGCATAGGCCAAAATAATAATGCCAAATTCATTCCATAAAAAAATTGACATAAAACTGGTACGGGTTAAGGAGCAAAAATTGAGCAATTATCCAACGATCAATCAAAGGGTGAAGATGAGAAATTGTGGTTGAAAGATTTCRATTTTGGGTGATTAATTTCGGATATGGCCGAAATAATCAACCGACTTGGGTGGTTGAAATATCTAATATCTTATTTAGTTAATTAGTTTTGGATATTGTTTGTTACGATATTTTATCTTCGGTTTGTTTGGTTAGGATATTTATTTGGTTAGGATATTTATTTGGTTAGGAAATATTTTAGATGGGATCTATTTTATTTTAGGAAATATTTATTTCCTAGGATAAGATATATTTCTTAAGCTTAGGATAAGATTTATTTCAATTTTATTTTTAGATTTAATTAGATAATCCAAAAATTATCACTAAGATAATTCAAATTTTAGCCCTACAAATAGGTTGTATTTCGTCCAAAATTAATCAGAGTTTGCAAGATTTGTGAGTAAATTGAGAGTTAAAAGCTTCAACGTTCAACAACCGTCTTAATTAGCTTAGCTGGGAACATGAGCAAATTAAAACACCTTAATCGGGTTTAGGTGGGAACGCAAACTTGGTTAAGACAGATCAAACAACTTAAGGTGGGAACGTAAAGAAGTTTGGTTAACTATCCGCGATCCTTTTCTTAAGCAAACATTTTCTCTTTCCTCCCAAATTCCCCCAATTTTGGGAGGAAAGGAAAGGGAAGAAAATGTAATGAAACTTTCCTGTGAATTCCTCCCAATTCCTTTCCTTCCCCAATTTATTTTTTTAACTAAATGACGAAAAGTGTTATATTTCCTTCCACTTTCCTTCCTTTCCCCCTATTTCCTCCCTACCAAACAACCAGTTAAGGACGGGAATACGCATTAATTTGGTATCAAATTTCATGGGATTTTATACATCATGGGGGAGGAATGACCAAAGTATGACGCTCAAGCTATGGTCGACAAATTGGTAGATAAAATGCAAGCTCTCCATGACATGGTTCGTCTCTTAAATTTAGAGGTTGTCGAATCTAAGAAAACAGAACACACGAGCAAATCAGTTCGCAACGACGAGGATCGTGGTCTTAAGTTCGATGTCAAGACTTTGATGGACAAGGAGGCGTCGACGCATACTTGGAGTGGGAGATGTCTTTGGAACGTTTCTTTGACTACAAAGAGATCGAAGAAGATAGGAAGTGCAAGATTGCAATTGCCAAATTATCGAAATATGCCGCAATGTGGTATGTCAACATGAAAAGGCAACATGCTAGAGATGGCAAGAAAAGGGGACAAGGTTAAGAAATTGCTGCATCATAGGTTCGTCCCTATCAATTACCAACAACATCTTTACATTCAACTTGCTACTTTGAAACAAGGAACCAATTCTATTGCGGATTATCTTAGCGAATTTGACAAACTGGCTATTCAATGTGACCTATTTAATGTGACCTGGAAGAACGAGAAGAGCAGTCCGTCGCACGTTTCCTTGGCGGGTTAAATTCTACCATACGAGACAAGATAGAGTTGCAACCAAATCTTAATTTCGACGAACTTTGCAAGCTTGCGATAGTGGTGGAACAACAACGATTGCGTGGAGCTAGTAAACCATTTTCTAAGCCTTATTCTCCGATTAAATCTAATATCCCTACTGTTGTTTCTATGTCAAACGCGCCTCGTAAGGAGAAGCCACTCGACATGACTCCTACACAGAAGGATAAAGGGAAGAAGATTGACACTCTTGAAGACGGCACGCCAAAGGTAACTTGCTTTAAGTGCAAAGGCTATGGTCATTATAAACGTGATTGCCAACTTCGAGAATTCTTACTGTTCGCGAGAGACATGAGATCGATGATTAAAAAAATCCTTGGCGTCGGAATTTAGTGAAGCAGAGGATAGCGATGATGACGAGGATGGTCCTTGCAAGGCCGAAGGGAACTTCGACACTGATGATGATCGTGAGAAATGTGTTATGGTCCTTCCACACAGCTTACACATGCAGCTCCAATTGCCAAGGACCAACGCGAAACACTTTTCCATACTCATTGCAAAGTTGGCAACACGGTTTGTGATCTTATAATCGATGGAGGAAGCTGCACGAATGTCGTATCTACTACACTCGTCAACAGTTGAAACTTGTGTACTTCGAAACACGCACAGCCATACAAGCTAAAGTGGTTAGACAATCACAATGAGGTCCGTGTGGATAAGCAGGCTTTAGTGAATTTTTCAATAAGCCACCACCATGACAAGGTACTACCGTACTATGTGATGTCCTTCCAATGAGAGTGTGGGACATACTACTTGGTCGTCCTTGGCAGTAAATTCGAAAGAGAACTCATAATGGACACACGAATGTTTACAAAATTGCAAGGTTTCTGAGTGTTTTGAGTGTTAAGAGCTTCAACATTCAACAACACAAAAAAGAATACATCAAAGCAGTATACAATAACAGCATTGCAGCCGCAATAGCTAGACATTTATAAATCGATGCTGGATATAAACATCTCTAGCGTCAATAAATAATAGCTATCTTGCAACAAGGTTGCAAATAAACCTTAATTACTTCATATCTAAYAGCAGAAAATATCAATATCAATTTAAAATTGTATAGTTAACGAAAAACCAAATGACGCAGACTTAACAAGACTATATTCAAACCTCTTTAGGAACAGTAATTCGTTCAAATAAACAGTCATACCGTCAACTTCAGAAATGCAGAGAGTTTTACAATTGACATGATAACATGCTCGCAGTTTACCGCTAGCGAGCAATTACTGACACTTAGCATCCATTAATTTCACAGAAATTGAAATTTTAATATGAAAATTCCAGCAATTCGCACAATAACAAATTCTAAAATTGACAAAATTAACAACATAAATAAATAAAAACAGCGTGAATACCTGTCCAGAATAAGTATTTGAAGAACATTTTCGAGGCGCATAATCTCCATTTCTGCAATTAGCCGCCATTGAAATGAGTGCACGAAACGAAGGATTAGGCGAAGGAAAAATGAAATGAGACGACAATGAAGAGCGAGCTGCATCAGTGGAATTATTTCCGGTTAACCAGCAACAGCTTAAGGCTGCAATCGCCATTGTTGTTTCTCTTGAAGTTTGTTTTTTAGGAGAAAACAAGTGCAATGAAGTGAAAAAATGAGGAGAGAGAAAATGAAGGGTGTTGGAGACTTGGAGTTGCTCTTTATATTTTCTTATCCTCTTTGTTTGCCGTAAGATAATCTTGGCGCCTTTCTGAAAAAAAAAATATTTAAATAGCCAAACTAAAATATATACGAAGTATATATATATATATATATATATATATATATACTAGATAATCTCCGAGCATATGCTCGATTTTAAATAAAATAAAAATTTTTTTTAATCTAAACTAAAATTTAATTATTTAAAAATAAAGTTTTATTTTCAACAAAAAATATTTCTATATAGTTATGTATGAATTAATAAATTTATAAACTTTTACTCAACACACATTTATTAACCTTCATTAAATATATTTTACATTTTTTATGCAATAATTAATAGTGCACTTGGGAGGAAATTTTGAGAGGAAAAATTTTGGAGGTGGGGATTGTTTTAGTAAAGGTTATTAGATATATATATATATATATATATATATATATATATATATATATATGGTTAGGATCCAATGAAAAGAACTCTTATAATGAGAAGTGTGAGAAACAATCTTGATCGTTGATTTTTGAGATGAACGGTCAAGATGTGCATAATTTTAATAGTAAATGTTGCAGATTTTTTGTACATTGATGTACATATTTTTTTATTTTTGCACATCACAAGAAAAATTTGTTGTTACATTATGTACAAAAATTTGCACATTTACTTTTTTTTTCATGGAAATAAATCTTGCCCTCGATTTCAAAATCCAACGCTCAGATGCTTCTCACGTTTCTCATTTTAAGGATTGGCTTCTCATTTATCCTAAATCTATATAATATATATATATATATATTATATATAATATATATATATATATTATATATATATATATATTTTATATATATATATATTATTATATATATATATATATATATATATATATACTAAACAAATCCCCACTAAATAAGTTTCCCTCTCAAACCTTCTAATTTCCCTCCCAAACTTATTTACTTTTTTTTTTACTTTACATTTTTTTCATGAGCAATTTCCTAAATATACTTATTTCTTGTTTTCATTTCTTATTCAGTATTGTACAATTTAATTTTTCTCCATATTTTTGAAACTGAATAAATTTAATTAGTTTGATTTGTTTATCAATTTTCAAATTTTAATTAATGGTTTTGTTACTAAGGCTCTGTTTTTTTAGGTTGGAGTAAACTAAACTAAATTAGAATTAATTGAAGTTGGCTGAAGTCGACTGAAGTTAGTTGAATTGAAGTGAGCTGAAGTARCTAACTGAAGTGAACCGAAGTTGGATGAAGTGGCTGAATTAAACTGAAAAAATTTACTGAATTGATGTACCATAAAAATAAGCTCAAAAGAATAGGGCCTAACTCATATTGTATTTTTTAATTACAATTATTTAATTTGAAAATCCGAGTATTTGCTCGGGTATTATCTAGTTTAGCAATGTGTCAATGTACTATAAATGTCAAATAACTCATACTCCCTCCGTTTTTTTAGGACAAACTTTTGAATATGGCACACCATATATTTAACAACTTGGTGTGGCCTTCTAATTTCAGCTCAAAACGGAGTCCATTCATTTTAATAACGGAGCTTGTACAAAAGTACTACCTTATATATCTCTTCTAACAATCAGAATCATTACTTATCCATCTTTTTAATTTCTTATTTTTTCCCCACTCAGAAATCACGTCTCTCTCTCTCTCTCTTCTTTCTCTTGAAGCTTCTCAAAAATTCAACAATGGATTTGAATCCACTCACAACTCCTATGTTACCTTTCTATTTTCATATTCAAGCTTTGAAAAAACTTCAATTTCTGAATCGTTGAACTCTACTTCCACGAACTCGCAATGGCATCGCACTCACTTTCTCTCTCCTCTAGATCACATATACATTTCGTACTCGGACCTATCATGGTCTTCATTCTAGAGAATTCTTCGGTGCGTATGTGTCATCGTAACTCTGAAGCCGCGCGCAAAAATGGCGATGTTGTAATGGATGACCTTCTTGTTGGTGTTCATCGCCAACTTAGTGATTTGGTGAGTTGTGTGTGTACTGTGTAGTTGTATGCATTAGTGATTTTTATTTTCAATTCACTTTATTAATATAGGTGATATTAGTTTATTGTAATTATGATGCAAATTGTTTACTCATGATTTGATTCCAAGTATTGTTTGTGCAAATACGACAATAGTTTTAAGGTATGTCATAAAAGTAGTTCATATAATTCATAACAATAGTTCATATTAATTATTCATAAAAGTAGTTCGTATAATCCGTAAAAGTAGTTCTTATAATTCGTAAAAGTAGTTCTTATAATTCAGAAAAGTAGTTATAATATTTAATAAAAGTAGTTCATATCCCTCTTCCCCCCTTACTCTAAAATGTGAGTAATTTCCCCAAAGTGTATTTACTGTCATACCCTCCAATGTCCTTTATTTTACTACTTGCCATTACCATTTGTTGATTTGTCCGTTCTGCACTTCTGCCTTACTCCTCTGGTTAGTTGCACGCTTCACTTCTCCTTATCTCCTCTCATTTCTTCATCTCCTCTTCTTCTCAACTCTTCTCTTCCCATTACTCTTTCTTTCTTCTGCTTTCTTTATTGTACCTACGACCCATGGCCTCTTAACAAGGCATTTCCTTTCAGAGGGTGGTGGATAAGGATGAGCTTGCATGATCGGTTATTTCAAGTCGAGATTTATAGGTATGCAGCGTGATTTTTGGTTTTTGTTTTAGGGTTTTGGGGCATGAGTACTGCAATCGTTAATTAGGATTGAATTAGGGTTTTGAAATTTTGTGTTGAGTTCGGTTGTTTAGGATTTCGGATTTTGGGGGGGTTGAATTTAAATTGTCCCAACGAAGACATCGAAAAGCATCGAACTAGCATCAGGGTTTTGTTAGGAAGTTTCAGTAGCATTTTCATTTGCTTTCGATCTCCTCCTTCGATCGTCAATGATGGCTTCCGACTCTCCCAACCCTAACTCCCTTATTTTAGTAGATCTAGGGTTCTGAATTCAACTTCTTATTTTTTTTTCAAATTACRGTTTGGATTAACAATTGAGACCTTGAAATTGGGGTTTGGAAGATTAAAAAAGARTCGATTTTTTTT
>SNQN01001425.1:0-43971 GCA_008642245.1 Bassia scoparia
AGCCAATGGAC
Organism: Bassia scoparia; assembly: GCA_008642245.1. Classification (NCBI taxonomy): domain Eukaryota; kingdom Viridiplantae; phylum Streptophyta; class Magnoliopsida; order Caryophyllales; family Amaranthaceae; genus Bassia; species Bassia scoparia. Next base: position 12 of record SNQN01001425.1, read on the forward strand.
AAGCAAGTCATGACCTAGAGCAAATCGTCTCACAAACAATATAGTTACAGATTCTTCTCGGATAGTAAAGAGAAACCACTTGATGACATATGTCAACTCGAAGAATTAAGGGGAAATTAACAAATTGGCAACAAATGGTGTAAGATCATAATTCAATCTTAAGGGGTCAAAAGGTAGGTACACTTAAAACCTATAATATGGAATCCACGAGAGTCGATTATCATCAATTTGGCTTGAAATTGGTATTCTGATCCTCGAACTGGAGAGTAAATTTCTATATGGTGACAATCAGGTAAGAATTGGAATCGATGCAGCCAGGATGGGAGTCAATGGAGGTAGGTTGGTTCTTCTGGAAAAAAACTAGTATGAGAGAAGATAACGGTGGCTTTTGTTGATTGCCATTTTCACAAAGCAGCTTGTTCAGGGAACGTGCAACATAACGATAAGCATCCATTGCATATATCAAGCTACAAGCTGATTGATTAATGCATTCAACTATGGCTTTAGGGAAATGGTATGGACATTTTGACAAAGGCCTCTTATGAGAAGGACGTTCGGTTGTGGGCCTAAAGCTATGAGAAGTACAGTCAACCACAGAGGTCAAGGTAGTTGGAAACTAACGAAAATTTAGAGAAATGCTTTACAAGGACAGTTAACATTAGATGAATGTCAAATACACTGTGCGTCGTGGTGTCAATTAAATTTGTGAGTGTTAAAACGGCCTGAAAAGAGAGCACCTTAAGTACGAAGTTAAGAGTTTTTGAGATTGGGTACGACTGAGGTTGTCGGTGTAAATAAGGAGCTGATCGAAAATGGTATCGAGGAGGTTAGATAGGCTTGGTTTGGATGGGACTGACGGATTCTATACTGATAGCTAAGATGTGAAAGTTAGAATAATCGAATATTGACTGGGCGCGTGGATGGTCAATACACATATGCGTCGAGCAATAATTCAAAAAGAAGTAAGCACAACAGGTCACTCTCAGGGGGCTATGCGAAGGCGGTCATTGCAAATGAAAAGCACTGGTACGGACCTCAAGGTAACTATCATGAGAAGAGCACAAATAAGAACCTGTATGAAAATTCTGGTCAAGATCTATAGGAGATACATGACAATAGTCGAATACGGCACATATAATGCAACAGAGTGAGCCCCTTTCAACAATGCGTGTTAGTTTTCCTATGTACTTTCGGGCACTATGAATGAAGTGTAATTGCAAAAGTGCCCATTAATTATGCCGTTGTTGATATTGTTTTTGTGTAGAATTATATTCTCATTCATAGTAATTCTCTTTTCTAAATGTATATGAATTTTTTTGTTATATATATATTATTTTGTTATATTATTTTTTCATTTATTTCTTAGTAATATCTTTTTTTGGACACTTTTTTTTTTTGATATAGGTGCAACCATAAATTGCATACGTGAGAATGTTATGCAACATAGTCCATATTCGAGTGTGTAGGCGGGACGGTACAGTCGATGCGCATTACAGAGTGGTAAAGAATGTCCTCTATGATCTGGTTTTATACCCATCTGATCTCGTAAGTAATGTGTCCCATTTTAAGTATTAATCGCTACAAAGTTCAATAATCGGGTCTATATGGCCTATAAAGTCCTGCTGCTACCCATTCCCTACGAATAGGGAAAACGCTAAGGTTAAAAATGCAAATAAATATTATTAGATCAGAGCTAGTGTGTCGCGTTCTAAGGTCCAATAGTTTGAAGGTACTATAAGCACTAGGAAAGCTATGGTCACAGACTAAAGCAGATGAGCAGGACTAGTCCAACTAGAGTTCAAACTAAAGTCATCATGTGCAAGCTAAGAAATGGCACTGCAAATGTGGATACCTACACCATAATAGCAGGACCCATTGGCTAGCACATTAGTGAAATAAGTGATCTAGTGTTATAGTAGTAATAGAACTGTACAAAAGTTGGCTAGGCACCTCATAATCCAGCTAATATAAATGCAGGGCATAGACACAAAACATGATACCAAATAGTACATAAGGCCTAAACTGGCACCCGAAAATATCACTATACTATTATAATTATAAGTCACATCCAATAGATCGATTAGCCATCATCACGACTCAGGAAATATATGCCAAGAGAAACACAATATCTAGGGGCATATTGGCGAAAAAGAAGGACACGAGAGTGAGGGTAAACACCGAGTTTAACAGAAGTACATAGAAGAGCAAATAAGCAATCGCTATATCACCGTACAACCTTGTCTCCTAAATGAACAGCGATGTATCATTCGAGCCAAACGCAATCAATACCAGAGAGACCTAAGTGAGAAGACGACTTTAATATAATGAAATAGAGAAACAACGGATAAGCGAACGCTACCAACATAAAACGAGGCTAATTAGCTGATCGGCGTGAATACGGGACTTAAGCCTGGACTCATATCTAATCAAAATCCCAAAGGCAGAATCGAACAACAGTAAGTCCTTGATAAGCAGCTGTGACTATAACACAGATACAATACACATCCTGTTCGCACATATGACAGAGCCAATGTAGTATTCTTCACCTTTAGGTAGATTAACATCTACTCTCAACCAACGGATGCACAATCGGGTATAAACGAAATAAACATTAAAAAAAGAGCACAAAATGCAAAACATGCACAATCGCACCGTATGAACTATGAGAACCCAAGATAATACCCAAGGCGCTGACCCATAACGAAGGAGCTAACAATGCAAAATGGTCTACAATCGCACAATATAAATCGTAGATGATTATGTCGGAAATACGAAGACTTTTCAAGTCTGCCGGCAGTCCACTCACACTAATATCCACAGGATAACTGAATTAATATCAGCTACCACTAACAGCAACGCCAAACATCTCTCAAACAGGAAGTCGCTCAATAAGTTTAGTAGATTCCACGTCGACGACCGATGTGGCGCCCCTCTGACCGTTATAGAGATCAGGAGCTGCTATTAACGAGGGTCAGATCTATAGTTCTAGCGGACATCGGTAGGCTGCTTATTGGGTAGGGAGTTTCAGAGCCACAAACAATCTGAAGGCATAACACCGCCACTGTAAGTACTGCAATGTGGGAGTAGTTTTATGATTCTTGCAGCACATGATGTTGATAGGACCAAACACCTCAAATAAATTGTTAAAACCTCAATGAATTCCGAAATTAATATATTAACTATTAGTTAAGATTTGTCCACATACAACATTTTGTCGAAAAACACTACATTAGAATTCTATGACAAAATACCTAAGTAACTAGTGTACTGTTGATGTCGAATTCCGAAAACAAAATCAACGTGGCGCACATAGAATTGACAGTACTAGAAAGTCAAAATGTATTTAGAGTATTTCAATACACTATAGGAAAATCTTTGCTAACCGACTCACATAATCTACATTTATAGAATTTAAATGGATAATACATTTATAAAAGACTAATTCAACAATAGTAATTGTTCCTCCAAACAGGGTCACTCCAGATCTTACAATTCATAAATAACAAATATAACTAATTAAATGAGATAACAGCATCATTTTAAATACATAGATTAAGATAACAATTAATGCTAATCACATCGAGGCTACAGAAATTCCTTTATAACTTTCTTTCAAATATACGTGCGCCACCTGTTCCGTGACTTAGAGATTTAGTTACATCTTGGGCCTCACTCACAGGGCAAACTGACACGCGATGATGAAGAAGACAAATCAAACTACAACCCAAAGAAAAAACGGAAGGAAATTACTAACTTTAACGTTGGTGCCAAAACAATGGCCCACGTCAAATAAGTAACCAGTCTCGGTCGGGAAAGAAGACACTATGGAAAACGAAAAAATAATGAAAAACAGATCTGTAACCCCCAATTCGCCAATTTCTCATATGATAAATACTCCGAGGTAATAGACAAGAAGAGGCCTCTACACATCGGCTAGCAGTCTCCAATATTGTAATGACTCATTACCACCAAAGCTCCTATATTCTCATAACCTATCAAAACTGTATAAGATGCACAAAATACTAACTCCTATCCGACATGTTTTTATAGACACATTAGAAGCGAACTAAAAGACCCTAAAATTACTATGAAAAGTGTTGTTTCATATTATGCACAAGAGACCACAAAAGATTCAACTCAGATACATGAGAAATTATTTAGGTACATATTTACATCCAAAGGATTGCATGAAACAAAATAAACTAAACCTAAAACAGAGACATTACGGTGAAAAAAGGGAACCATGCCACATGAAAACATTAAGCCAACTGACTTAAGTTCTTTTGCCATTAAATTTGATAATAGTCTAACAACGGTATGCACTCTTTAAAATGATAATACACAACGAATGTACCATTTAACAATAAATAACCGCGAACTATAATGTGATCTACCTGACATACGGACACATCTCGTGTATTAACATGTTAACGATTGAACACATATTATATACACTAAAGAAACATTCCACAAATGCTCATCAGATCTAATTCATTGTCTATTAATTGGCCGTCCAATTTAAACTAGCGAAGAGAAAAACCAGAACGTAATGGGCATAAATGTTATCATTTTATTGCAACACTTAAACACAAGAATACATTGCAAACAACATAACATCGCAGAACCAAATCATCTATTAATTAAGCATTATTTACCCTAACTACTAATGTGGATGAATGCTAGCAAGAAATAAAAATCAACATGAGTGAAATCTTGTAAGAAAAAATGAATGCAACAGTATTTAGCGAATCTCTCCGAAATTTAGAGCAAATATGAAAGAAAAAATTCTGAATCATATATATAAGTACTAAAAAAAATAAATTAAGAAAATTAGGATATCTATCTTCGATATACAACAAAGTTATGAATAAAAAAAATGCTCTCAACGCAAATGGATCTTGTCGCCCTTGAACTGCCCATACAAGAATAAAGAATGTAGTTAGTATTAGAAATGTTTGTAAAAGCTGAACGATATTTATAAGAGAATGGTATTTTAACTAATACACTAAAATTGAAAAGATAAAAGGAACGATTTGCACTGACAATAAAAGAGATTGAATAAAAATCTTGAACTATCATAATTTTAAAAGAATCCATAATCTTAGATGCCTGTGCAATAAGATAACAACCTTGCAAGAAGCTATGTAAATTAAAGAAAATATCGGAACACGTTATATCTACCGTGCCTTCTACACTCGGAGAAGAATAGTATTATGATTCCATACCAAGGGATTTACCTAGCACAACAAAAAAAAAAAAAAAGTTTATATGTCATTACGCAATAAAAGACACTAATACTAACTAACAATATAAAGTATCCGGTTAGTCTACACCATTGGGAATTAAAAAGTAAATAAGGATGGAGAGAATTTACATGGTAAGAAGTAGAGAGAATTCTAGAAATTCAATACCCTGATTGTAATGATAAAGAGTCTTGTTGGAAAAGCTCGAAAAAGAGATATCGAAAACGCTCCAAGCTCCAAACTTGAACGATCATTACAAGAATAAAGACCTATGAAGCGAAATAGTGGTATAAAAGTGTTTGAAATAAAGATGAGAACTAGCACAGAGATGCAGAAGTATAAAACTCATCTCGCGATATCTCGAAACTATAGTTGGGCCGTTATGGTAAGAGTGTTAAGATATTCGAGAAATAGTGTATGAAGGTGGCTGTAACGAGATATACGAGGGTATCAAGGGCTAAACAAATGTAAATCATTGATATAATAATTTATGGCATGTGAAGTACTAAACGGAGGATTTTTCATCAAGGTCATAATAAAAAAGCCGAAGGCAAATGCACAAATTTCCATCTCAAAGCGTATAATATTTTATAAACTAATATATGTCTGTCATCTAATGAAAGTATATAATTATCATAATAACAAGAATTAGATAGAAGCGCTCAAATTAAAATTTACCTTGAATCAAAGGTACCCGAGCGCACCCCGTCATAGCCAAAAATAATAAAGAAAAACATATACATAAAAAAAAAAACAACCAGCGTATATCACGCTTAACACAAGAGCATAAAACAACATCCCAAATACACGCATTACCCCACTTTTGCAAAAGCTGTAGCTACCTGACCTTTCCCTACATTCAGTACTTCAATTATATGTTAAGCAACAGCAGATGAGGAGAACAAAACAAAGTAATAAAGATAAGAGATAAAGAATATAAAACCATAGGATGCAGAAAGCTGCACTTGCCAAAGATCATACTCCTTATTAAACTCTAGACAGCGTTATCAAACGTTAAAGGTATCCGTTTGTCTTCATCATCATAACTCTATCAATATTATTCACACATGTCAAAAGCCCTCATAAATCATCACGAGTTATATATATAACGAAGCTAAAGCAAAGAAAAAAAACCTCTAATAGATTGCGTCGTATTATATAGTTTTTTCGCATAGAAAGCAGACGAATATAAACCAATTGATACTACGTCAAAAACATTATTTGCAATATCCATACGGAACCACACGGATTTCATTCTGAATCTGTGACGAAGAGTAACCGTAGATCTAAAAATTCTACGAGAACTATTGTCCCCAGATAGCATTATCTGAACTCATATAATGCAAGACGAAGTTCACGTCTCTACACTCACTTAGCTTGCGAAAAATCCCCTAAATACTCAAAAGAAAGCTGGAGTTATGATATAGTACCCCAGACTATTATACAACTCTGACACAACTAGAAAGAATACAAAAGATCATTATAAGGCAAAACGGGAAATAAAAGGAACAGACCTACAATTGAAGATTTATAAGAATCAACGAATTTTTTCTCTTATGATAGGAAACCAGCGAATTCAATAATATATATCAAAATTACTAGCGAAAACCCTCTCGATACTGGGAGTGTCAACCTATCTCCCTTCGACTATCATAACTACTTAGTTCAACCTTTTCCCATATAAAACACTTAAGACAAGTACAAAAAAAAATGAATAGCCGCACCACAGAAAAAATTCAAATCGAACTCACATACATAAGTTTCTGAGAAATGTTCATTCAATACAAATAATACGTAAGCAATCACCGAGAACAGGCACATTATGAATAATACCACGCATTAGAAAATAATTTCTCATATATATAAAGTCAATTAATCTACGCATGGCCAGAAAAATACAGAAGTACACAGAGATACTGGAAATGAAAAGGGTATACGTCTCTAAGAATCTCAAAAATATTAAAATAAAATACTTTCCAACAACTGTACGATTGGAAGACTTGGGCATACAGTTAGAACAAAAGCTTGGCCTGTTTAACAATATGCTTTATAGAATAAGAAAGTAAAAATTCTCACTAAATACAAATTTCCTTTCTGTCTGTTTTGTTCCAAGTGATATAATGTAAACTGTGCTCTACACAAAATCTCATTTCGTCTCATCCCAATGTCAAAAAATACTCAAAAAGAATCAACAGATAAACACCAACAATTACAAATACCAATGATCAACAATAATATGATATATGCTCCAAGACCTAGGAAACATAATATTCGAAAATTTCTTCAAATTGTTTCTATAAAAGACAATAAGTATATCACTTATTCAATAACTCAAAAATGAAATAAAACACTATCATTCACAAACTCAAACACTTCTCCTATACTCTACTCACCTTGCACTAAAGCCTCTGCACACAATCGTAGATTTCGCTATACGTTCAACTTGGCAATCGCCTCTTATAGCTGATATCTCCTGTTCTACTAGTCAATCCAGCAAAGTAATCAAACAATGGCCAATCCTCAGTACGAAACTTAACAACAACTATCAAAATTATAAAACATGCAATCACCAACAGAAAACTAAACTCAATTTTTATCATGAATGCCGACTTTTAGCATCAGAATATCGTTAAATCATTCGAGTCTTACTAAAATTTCAGAAATAATCGATCGGGTTGCTTCTTGCCATGTCTTGCAATTTCATTCCCTCCTAAAATATCTAAATAACATGAACAAACATACAGATTGAGATCAAAAACACCCAATTAAACGCTTAATCTGCAAATATCAAAATACCAACAGTTTAGATATAGATTTACCACTACTTCGCAATAATCGAAAGATTACTTGGGAGGACGATCTCTCACTATGTCAGAAGTAATCTCACATCCGGCTCGTCAACGTGTCGGACCATTTGAAATGAATAGAATAAAGCTCTGGATTATCATGAAGATAGAGAAGAAATGCGGGAAATCTTGGGTTAACTGAGGCTTTTAGTAGAAAACGACGCTGGGATGCATCATCTCTACCAATCGATTTTACCGTAGTTACCAAAATACATTCATTTAAGATTTAAGTGCACAACTAGTAATTATTTAAAACCGTATTAAATTACGTCATTGCTATTTCTTGAAGTAATTTTTTTAAATATCTAAGTGTATTGTCTCAATCTATTCTTTACAAATAGATATTTAATTTTTATACTTTTTAAAATATGATAGTATTTTATGAAATATTAAAACCTTCCTATGAAAATTTAGAGTTAGAGTCGAATTCATAGAGAGTTTAAATAAGTCAACATATATGTATTAAAAAAAATAAACATTTCCAATTGACACATGCTTAGTCCGTAATTATGCTATAATGATATCAATAATTTAAAAATGTTAAAACACTTTACTCATGAGAGAAAACATAAACCATAGTCGAAGTAAAGAAAATGTTTTGATAAACACGGTTTGACTATAAAATACTTCTATAATTAGCTTCAAAGTAGGTATTTATTCTGTATACGAATAGGTACAAGCACTTAGTAAAGCTCGTTTTAACTAGTATTTCTATAACGTATAATTCCATAAACAATATCTTTTTGTGAATAATTTCAATAAAAAATACAATCTAAATATCTATAATACAGAGAGTAATCTAGTTAATATTTAAACCAATTATTAACCAAGAACTAGTCTAAAAATAAAATTTTCTAACGCAGGTCAATATCTACCTATTCTATAACTTCACTGAGAATATCGTACACACTACTTGGGGCGAGACTCATTTTCAGTGTCTACGCAACGAGACCCGCTTAAAGCGCTTACTCCGAGATAAGCGATACATTCATAGGATACATCATTATAGCTTGCCATTGTACATAATAGAGGACTACTGGCTACTCATTCAACGGACATGGAACTTTGGATCTAGAAACAAGACTGGACCATTGCCATTATCGGGCAAAAAATAAACAGTATGTCGCACCGCTTGCCTGTGTAGAATGACATATGAAGTATTAACTCATATGTGATATTTCCACATTTAACTGAAACTATATGCAAATTACAAGGTAACTGGAGAAATGTAATAAAAACTATAATTACGAATTGAATAAATAAAAAAATGAGAAAATATAATAAATAACTCCGTCATAAGTTTCAAGATCATTTGATCTTCTCCTATTCACACTGTACAAATAAAATTTCACTCGTAATAACAAACAAGTTAACGAGGCAAAGTTGTACAACTACACTGATATAGTGTGCATTTCCGAATAGATGTTTTTGTATTATTGTGATTTGTGATGCTAGTCTTAGTTTATGATTGGATAGTACAGGACTTCTAATGTTCGATGTATTAGGACAATTAGCGATATCCAATGTCTGAGATCGGGATTTGAACACACTTATAAGGTAGAAGATACACGTTGATGAGCTTAATCAAATGTCTGTAAGTCTTATTAATTAGATTGGAAAAAAGTTCACTCACGAATTCATAATATTTATTTAAATTACAAACTGAGTATGGTATTTCTAGATAAATCAATAAAGTTTTTAATAAAGCAATGCGGATTATAAAGCATTTTTACATATTGTAGCTTATCTGCTTTCTGACATTCTCATGGCATCATTATTATAGGGATATGGGAGAGTTATTATATAAATGTAGGATGTTCAAAACTCCATAAAGAGTTAAGTACCTAGAATTACCATGCTCGCAAACCAGGCCTTCTGGTAGCTATACATTATATAGTTGGGATGACGCGTTACGTTCAAGGCTTTTGTAGTGAAAATAGTACTATTCTCCTTAAATAGTCATTGTTGAAGAAAGAGACGTTTTGCAAACTCGCTCGGTCCATATATCTTGAACTAGTTCATCATACACAGCTCCTGTCCAATAAGCTGTTCTATAGACTAATAATGTAAATAAAGTATTAAAAGCCCTGTCCACTATTGTAGTGAACGGAACATTGTCCACGATATGGACTAAAAAAAATAATCCTACAATGCGCTTTAAACACAAATATACCTTTCCGATATGGACTGTTAAACGAGGCTTAACACTTATCGTAATGAACATCGAAACTTTCCAATGATAACTTGCTGATATAATAGTTGCAGCACATTGTTTATTGGCAAAACGAGTGCAGCACCCATCCAAAAACTGAAAGATATCATACATGAAATAATATGGTCAAAGGATCCATCTCGAGGCCTCGGCGAGTACATTTGCTTCGAGAACAGAACGCATGGAGTGTCTCGAATGGAACTCTCAGATATCAATGGTACTAGCTAATCTAGTTTCCATAACCAGATGTAGTAATGGGTTTATCTCGGGAGTCCGCTATGAAGTTTCCAGATATACACCTAAAAAAGCAAAATGCGATGCTAGGTGCAAAGTGCAAATTCTCTTTATAGTTTCAGTCTATTTCTGAGATGATTGTTTTACATTTTTGGTGTAAGCCGACTTGCTATTCCGAATACAATTTACCCGTTGGATCTAGAAGCGCCGACATACACGGTACTGACCGTATGATCCTGTTGCACAAAGATATCTTGTACTGCGACTATTTAAACAATCAACAGTCATCACATCTTTCGGTGGAAGGCTGCATGTTGACCATAGTCAGAATCCCGGATGTCTGTGGAAAACCTCACGCGTAGTACGGCTGCTAAAAGCGATCAAAGCAATATTGTCTCAATGAACTTTGGCCACATGTGTAGCTGAAGGGCTGCATAGGAGCCCTGCTCCACCCCATTCTAGGTGAGAGGACAAATAGGTCCCGAGATCAACACGGCATGTTAGAGAAGTGGCGAAACCATAACACATGAATTTAACATAATCGCCTAACACAAACTGGCAACTGGACGTAGGCGTAACTAGCTTCAACAAATTATGCGATCCCGGCCAAAATATCAGTAGGGTGCGACACAAAGGGGCAAGGAGGATACTGAAGTAAATACAAGTTGATCCGACACCTTGAGCAAGCATGTACAGCGCACAGGTGCTCATGTGGCTGCGCACATTCTTGTCTTGACACAGCGCCTTGGTTGATCAGCAGCATCTTAATAGTCAGGACAGTACCTTATTTCCTTCAAAATAAATAATAAATAATTACCATCATATAGCCACCAACAGGTGACTGACGATTGTTCTCAGCAATAGTCTAAGAGTCCCTGGGGCCAGACCTGGTGCAATCATGTTCACGCACTCAGTTATGCGTAATCCATATTCACTTAGTTGCAAAGCACAATAGTGCTACGTATCTTGGCTCTCGTGGCATGGACCGGCGTTAGCGTGGCTTGTGATCGTTTGAGGGAACGCGAAGATGCAAATGATGGTGGTCGTGAGGACGGCGATTCAGACCGTTGCAGATGTGCTTAAGTGTGGCCCTGTTTGATGCATACTTCACTACGGTAGTACAAAGGACATAGGTTGATGCACGCCTTTAGAGCTGTTGTTTGCTTTCGAGCTTGGGAAGGGATAAATGTTTTATGCAAAGAAACACTCAAGATATGTGAATTCAAATAAAATGGCCGAATACTTCATGAATATCATTCACTCTGCATCTCGGAAATGAGAGTTGTCCCTTGCTCTATCGCTCGCCCTAAAGCATGACAGAGGACGCGGGGGCTTGCCTCGAGCAAATAAAAAGCTTCATTCAATTATTCCAATGATCGCATAATTTTTGGGAGTATTTGGACATTTAAAGAGATGTAATATGAAAGATTTGTGTGATACTAACAATTGTCATTCGAAAGTCTATAATTTATTGATATATTATCAAATTAGCGAAGGTTATTATGTAAATATCACTATCACAATAATAAGCTTACTATTTAGAATGTAATGTTTTAATTTCTTGAGTACTATCACCGTATTAGGTAAGTATGAGATAGTATGACAGTATGGTGGTCATAATCCATTATGCTCGCAAATTGTCTTACTCGAGATTAGATCGTTAACGACACTTAAAACTATCATGTATATGAAGCATTAATCGAGACGATTTAGTTAGGAGGCCGCTAGTTTTGCAACTACATAATAATAATTATTAGCGAATAACGGGTACTAGTAGGCTAACTTTTGATAATCTCTTGGACGGGTTGTATAACACTGCCATAAAGCATCTGCTTACTTGTTATTTAGAGTATATTGGAAATAGATGCATGTGGTCACTATGATTGGCGATAGTTAGGTGTGTTCTCTAAAGAATGTGCTTGATAAAGGAAATGAAGCCAAGAGATAAGTCACTTTGCCTAGCACTAGTCGCCATGATTCCAATAATCCCATGTATCTAAGATAATTGACTCCTAGATGCCGTATAAGTATTGAAGGACTATAGGAGAGAAAGATATGCATCTGATGTATCATGCATCTAGTTAGATTAGTATAATAGATCCTTACTTTAGAAGACAATCCAAGTTCTATCATAGATATTGAGAACAATATATCTTTTATTTCTTTTTTATTTTATTCGTATGTTTGAATCGTAAAAAATACGGAGGTATAAGTAAATACAAGGGTTAGCTATGGGTTACTAGGTATTGATATTCCACCGTACCATCAAACTCTTCAATTGTGATCACAGATAGGGGTGCAAAAAATTGTTCTGTTCTGGTTACATTTGTTAATTTAGTATTCGTCGTCGTACATGTTGGAAACGCTGCTTGTGACATCATTTGACATGTCGCATAGAGTTAATTATTTGAATTATAATGAAAATTCGCGAAGTATATCGGGAATGATCTGAATGTGAACGATCCATCGCAGTGGATCAGTTCATGATAGTTCGGTACATTCGATCGTACTAGAGCATTGGACATCCAGTTTTGACAATGTATTATGATCTTGAAGGAGCTCAAGTTGTAAGCCTTTACATATGGTACTATGTGCGCCGAGAACACAGCCGGGTACACACGTGATACCATGCAAAATATTACGATTTAGCCCAGACGTACCGTTGTAGTTTGAGAACTTGTTATTGGTAACTGGGAAGTATGATGTCTCAATAAACTGCTAAGCCAAGCAATAATCATCATACACTTTGTACCTGAAGGAAAATCAAAAAGAAAAAAATGAGTAAAACAACTCGACAAAATAGCATTCAATCAATATAGGTCGACCTTTGCACTTACATGCCATATCCGTCTTAATCACGTCTCTATTTGAGACTCATCGTCAAGATGTTATCGGGTCTCGATCCCGGTGGTATATGAGAAACGACATTCAATCAAGTTCCTCTACGCTACTTGGTAGCGACTTGCCTGCACATGTAGCTACCAGAAGCACTATTTGGTGAGAGACGACTGGCTCTGCAGGACTATTGAAGACACTAGGTCATTGACAACCTGTGAATAGGCCTTTCGATGGGATACATAGTTCTTTGAGATTGGATTGGACACCATTATGGGATCTAAGCGTATCAAAACTTTATAACCCACGGGAACCTGATCAGTAGGAGTTCTCGGGCCTTTGGATCAATGGGAGGTCGCCGGCACGGAACCAAAACGGCTAGACCGGGATTGTATGATCCGAAGTGTACTTAATCTGTACAATTATAAATTCTTTAGACTATAAAAGTTTATCGATAAGAAAAACTTGACACGACTCATTGCTTAGGGTCGAATCAAATCTAAATACTTGGCCTCAAGCTGTATGATAGGCAAAGCAGGGGATACAGGGAGATCCCGGGATCAGGTGAACGTAGTGCAATACGATCATGAGGCAAGGTAAAATTTCGTGTATTTTCGCATGGTACTGATGTATTCATACGGGAATTTAGCGATTGGAAGAGACAAATCGGTGGACTTTCGTGTGGGGTAAGGAGGAATGTCTGAGTGGCTACGCCAATTAGTGCAGCTTTTTTATGGCTATCCCAAACTTAAATGGCTGAGAGCAAAAAGCTATTTCCGTATAGCCAAATCTAGTCCTCTATCGTCGATATTTTGCGAACGAAGACTTTTATTGCACACAGTAATAAAATCTGGCATTTTTTCTTCCAGGTTTGGCTTTCTGAGTCAAGCCAGTATTGTTGTGATTACACAGCAGGCTAACAGATGAGTGACAGAAGTATGAGACTGTGCCGTAAGTGGACGAGCCTGAGAGGGAACTGGGTATAAGTAGCTGGAAGTGGGGGAGAGGTAATTCTTTCACCTTGTCTAAAAGCTTGTTTGACGATTCAATTTGCGTTCCCAAGGCTTGGAGTTCTCTCTTCATGAGAGCTTGCGAAGATGGTTCACACACCATAAAGTAGAGTATTAGAGAGAGATAATCCTTAGCTGTACTGATGGGTCTTCGATCAAGAAACGTCCGAGACAAACTATAAATTATAAAGTCCCTGGGGTGGAGTCAATCCATAGTCGGCTTCCCGGCTCTGATTTTATTCTTATTTGAACGTGTATTGATAGAGTTGCGGGTCTGAGGGAAGCATCACTGGGCTCTTGATGTTAGTTCTTGAAGGGTAGGTCCCAATTGTTTACGATTCGGAGAAACTTTCGGAATCTCAGAATCTTTACAGAGATAATGTGGCCAAGTACGTGATTGCTCAATATGATCAAATATTAAGCCTTATGCGAAGCTGTAATCCAGGAAGTTGCAGATGGCAAATAAGACATGGACATTATATTTGCTGGTAGATTATGAATCTCATTGAACCTAATTGCGAGAGAATCCTCACGCTCGAAGAATAATTTCGCTTAAAGAAGAGTGACGGCCTGTTGTGGATACTCTTCGCACTCTTCACTATGAAAACTTCAACATATCATTTTAAGGAAGTACAACATAGACCTTTCTCACGTTTCTTAAAATAAGAAGAGTGGTCGATTGACTGCAAGAATGGAAGTATATTGGCCAGGGGACGACGTTGTGAATCAGCACGTATGGTGCTTAAACCCTGGGAACATCGTCGATTCTAATCGATGGCAATGAACTAGGAAAACATGACACATGTCTGGAAGTATCAATATGTTCCCGCTGGAGTGTGAACGTAACATGGGAGTTATCCCCATACTCTGTCATGCCATCTTTCCATTGATTCTATGATCTGTCTGCATACGATCCATTCGCTCCAACCCATCTAAAGGGGAGGATTACCCATAGGACATTGTAATACGGACTTTATAATACGTGTTATCAACCCAGCACGTTACATACTGTGTCGGTAACTACAATGTACTATTTTAAATTCACTAAGATTAACGTATCATTTGGGGCGCTTATAATGAGTCAAGCTTATTGTTTGAGGCTCTAACGAGGGAGATCGACACACCATTCGTCTCCATCACATATCATCCTGTCCTGCGGACTAATATTTGCGAATCCATTGCTGATAAAGCAGCACTGTCTCACACTGCAACAGGCCATCATTCAACGTTTTGAGGGGTGCTCTTCTTTCAATTTTGATGTCAATTATACTCAGCAGTACTTCATCTTCTAGTTCGGTGTTGATAACAGGTTTTCGCCCCTGCGATAGGCAACTAATGGTAATTGTATGGGTTCAGGCAATTAATTGGATCGAGTCCCATGAATGTGCTGCTTCGTCTTGTAGCAGATCATCACAGGAAAGCATATGTTGTATTCAACTTCTGAGAAAGAGCGACATAACGGTCCCCATTCTGACTAAGGGCTGAACACTTTTATCAATGTGGTTCAAGTTCCAGGCGAAAAAATGTTGATTTCGTGCAATGTTCAATGATGGGTTTCTTTGCTCATGTTCTACCATTGACTTTTATGAAGTTTATCATCGTTGCTTCATTAGGAAGCGTCAGAATTAAAGCAGTCAATCGAGGGAGAGAGTAAGGACGAAGAAATAAGTCAAACAGAGCAGTAGTCTAGTTAACTTTGAATATTCTTCCTAAAATCGGACATTCTTCAACACAAAATGGTTCCGAAAACAAAGGCAATATAAGAAAAAACCGCAGTCAAAAAATGAGGGCTGGAGATAACAAATTATCAGAACCCAACCAAGGGTGTATTTGGATCCATGGACATGACCTTGTCCGAAGTCCATGCTAAATGAAGCTCCCTAGAACTAGGATAGACTCCGACTCAGATACCTTGCCTCGGACTCAACTCAAACATTGGTTTCTCCAGCAGATGAAAGGAACTTGCGCCGCCTGGTTGACGCTTCTAAAAGTTTTGGGTCCATCCTCACGATCTGCCGCACCGATGGGTATTGTGCAACGGAACGCTAGTGCAGATCTATATAGTGGCGCGGATCGGAAAGGACCTTAGATACACACCTTTAACAGTAGCCTTCCTTCTACGTTTCACGGTTTCCATGTCCAGGAGTTAGAACCACTCCAATCACGCCCATGGTGAACATCAAAGTAGGGTCCCGGTTGACAAGATCATTGACCGCCGCTAATCTTCGATGAAATGTCACAGTAACTGAAAGACCGTCGAGTCATGGATTATCTCTTGCCCGATCAGTTCAGTTGGAGGGAGAGGTTCTAGGAGAAGATGGAAGAACCATGAGGCTTACGATCGCAAAAATCCGCCATCGTTCATAACTTAGTCATACTCGGCATCTTGCAATTAAAGTAAACCCATGAAGAGTAAGCTGTAGGCGGCCGTAGTGTGGCTGATCCTATGTAAACCTCGTTCGTCTTCAAACGAAGCGTTTCAGTCATTCGTCCCTATTTTCTTTTGTGGGAGGCTGTACACACCAGCCCGAATCTTGTAATCCATCCTTAGACTGCGGTAGAAGCGAAGAGAGGATCGAAGAATCTTCCTTGTCAGGATTTCGCTAAAGGCATATCCTAGGAGATTAGCGCAGTTTGTGGCGTGGAACTATCTTCTTCTCTTCCGTTTCACGTCCTTCCATTCATCTGCTCCAACCAACGTGGTTCATAGTAAAAGCAGATGAATAGGCATTGGCATCATGAAGGGATTTTCAATCAACGAGCAGTTAGGCATACCTCATAAGTTCCTCCATCTCATTGGGTCATACAGGCGGGCGAGACCATCATTTGCAGCTTGGCAATTGTGGAGCGCCTATTGCTTAGATAATTCATGGAGATTGCATCGATAGTATTCTGGAAGCGCCATGAAAAGGTAAGAATTACCTTTAATTGATGTAAAGTCAAATCTAGCGAGCGACGGCCGCTTCTAGGTATTTCCATGCTAGAGCCGAAGGATGGCTCAACGCCAGAGATTGTACATGTATAATATAACGTCCTATTAAAAGGAACTTCACGTTTTCGATTGGTCCACAGCATGTGGAGCCTATGACCGAAGCTGTAATCTATGAATAAGTCCATAACAGAATGCTGATATTAGATTGAAAGATCATCCTATATGCAGATTACAGCTTTTGGAACGACATTCCTTACAAGGGCCAAGCATTGCGTGAGAGTTCTCCTTGCTAACCAAAGTCAATTGGAATATGAACTGCCTTACACACTCGACCACTAGGAGGTGATAATGGCCTTATTTGGTGAGGGCCTAAGAAGGACTAGGTCATACTTCCGGAAAACTCGACAGCGAGAGCAAGCGCGTGTGGTTATGAAATTAACCAACCTGCTAGACGTGAGTCTCTCCTCGAGATGTTGAACTTTTCAGCTGAAGCTTGAGTAGACCACGGTGTACTTTCGAAGGCTGAGCATGAAGAATTTCCAAACTTTCAATCGGCCTTTGGTTTTAATCTTCCTTGATAAAACATAGATTCTCTCGTTTGCGATGATATTAGTAGTAGCAGTGTCATATGCGCGCGAAAGTGGGGTTAGGAACACCCGCCCACTCTCAGTGAGTACATGCACATGTCACCTTCGGTCAGAAACGACTTCTGCTATTTTGAGGCAGTTAATGCTTGGTCCTGGATTTTATTAATTTTTCAAGATCCTTCTCCTATATGCGCTGGAAAGGATCGGGACGACTTGCATAGTAAGTCGTGACCGTCATCGTCAGCTTGTAATACATTCGTCGTGATTCTATTAAGCCCATTAACAGGAATTCATTGAAGAGTAGAGTGCATTTGACAGCTCTGTACCAGCTGCGATCAGGATTGAGGAAGAGGTCAAAAGTTTCCTTCATTCACACGAAAAATCAACGAAGTATAAGGGAGTAGGAAATGTTGTAGACACTAAATAATGATCTCCAAAATAGTAATCATGCTTTATGGAAGTACATACAGCAAAATTTTTGAATTAAATATGAACTCCTGCGAAAAAAGTAGTTCCATCATGAGACCATTCGTTAATCGCCATAGCATTTTCGACTAGAATATAATAAGCTGATAGTCAGAAAACATGGATCAAGGTCACAGTTAAGAACATCATTATGAGTCAAGAGGCTCAACATACGAGGCAAAATATTTTCTTATCGGTTGGTTCTCCGATTTATAGTTTACATTACTCTCAAAAAGGTTTCAAACAACTTCAGATTCTCATCTTGGCAGGGACTGATACAGCCAAGCCTAAATATATGATTTGTTCGTCGCATCATAACGTGTTGTCATTATCTGTCATGATGGTTCTGAATCCGGCAGTATTTGAAATCGATATTTATTATGTATCTGATTTTTCATATGATTTCGTTTCGGAAATGATTTCTATGTCACAATATCTTTAGAAAGACAATATTTTACAGCAGACAAAGATACCATAGTCAGTATTAAACATCACTCACCTTGAAACCATGTATGGTCATTAGAAAACCTACAGCGTCGTGTAAATGTTCTAGGAATCCCTACAAATCAATTGATACGCTTTCCTTATGCTGAAGAGGAGTGCGTCTAGATATAACTCCGCTATTAGCATCTACATTATGAATCCGAGAGCATACTAAATGCTAGAAGAATTCACCTGAGAGACTTCGACATATAAAATATCAGATTTTTGGTAAAAGAAATACTAAAGCTAAAAGCGATGCGTATACTACATAATATCTCATCCTAGAGATGTCGGGTAATATAGTCGTCGAGAGAGCTAGATGGAAGCGATAAGCTCGGAAAATCAAATGAAAGAGTTTTTCAAATGCTATGCGATTAATGTTGTAAATAATGAATGAGACTTCTAAATCTATATTATAGATAAAATAGGTAAAGAATTATCTATCCAAACTGTGACGGATTAAAATTTAAAATAGTGTTAAGAACCCAAATAGGATGCTTCATCACAGAATAAAAATAATTGTTGATAACCGTCCCAGATTAAGGCAGTATGGAAATTTTAATTTAAGGGAGTATATTTGGTCGTTAGTTAGAGTGAAGGATAAGTTACGATACGTAAGTTATATTTGACGTAAAACTATACGCAAGCTCAATCTTACTGGAGGGTATAGAGGAATCGCTCAATTGTCTTACCAGTCCGTGCCTATAAAAATGCTCGAACCCTAGCAACTCCGACATTAAAAGTATGAGAACACATCATGCTTCGATGTTCAGAACCCAGACTGTCCCTCAACTTTAGAAGCGTACTTGCTTATATAGCAATATAAGTACCAATCAGAGATTTCGCACTAACTTACCTAGTCACCTATTACTGTCGCACATTTCTCTCATCTACAGAACAGCTTCTACAATAAAGGTCATTTCATCTAAAATTTACCCAGACATAAACACGTACCAATTGGAGTTTCCCTGTATTGCCTCGTATTCTTATTCGAATTCGTTTTCTTGACATTTAGCCGACAAAAAAAGGGTTTAATTCTGAGAGTTACACTAACATACAATCTCTTTCAACTTTCAAATTGTGCATAACGTAGATTATTATACAATATAATAGAGGATTCTAATGCAATATTGGGTACGAATGCTAAGAACACCGACTTTTAATCGTTCCATGTAAATTTTTGGATATGTCCTAGATGTCTTCAATGATTTAACATGGTTTTGGTGCTTATGCGCACTTTCATTTCATTTCATTATTTATCACTTGTCAATAACTAACAAATCTATCTTGAACCCTTTTCTGTCATAGTGACTCGATTCAAGGCCGAAAAGATTATTGCGCTCCGACTTTTTTTTTCATCATTGAACATAACTATTTTCTTGTTGTTTTTATTTGTCACTTGCTACTATGACCGATATATCCATCATAGGTCGGAGAATCCTTTTCGTCGTTTAACAACTAACCATTGTCCCTTGTTACGATTAAGGTAAGAATCGAGGGTATACCCTCATCTATGAAGTATCTATATCAGGAGTGTATATGGTCATCCGTGTCGGCATAGTAATGACAATTTGTAATATATCATCATACTTCTAACTCATGTTGAAACCTAAACAAAAGACCAGAATTATGTGAAGACTTAAAGTCGAGATTAACATATTGGAGACAGGCGGTCGCTTTAGCACCGTTTAACTGTATTAAGGCAATATAGGCAATTTCTAGATTATTGTAGTCCTCGATGTGAAATAGAAAGCATCACTTCGTAGTAAAGTTAGGGTTAGTACCTCTATGCGCTGCTAACACTATGTAATGTGGTATGCATCCCAAATTAGACAACGTCTGTCAATGGAATTAACAAAATGTGAGAAACGTGAGTAAGAGGCGGCACATGCGGCGGATTGGGCTAACTGAATCAATCTGGCACCATCCTGAACACCCGGACTGGTTACTTGATGGAGAGATGGCAGGCCATTGTTTTGGCACCGAACGTTTGGGCGTCTCCGTGAATGAAACAACGTTTTAGGGTCTGCAGCGGTGGCTCGACTCCTTACTCGACAAACCTAGCCCCCAACCAGCACTCACTGCGAGTGTATACCGTGCTCAAGACACCGCCAAGACACCATCGATAATACCAAGCGCGGCGGAGCCGGTATAGGAAGGTTATCACGGCTTACCGCAGGGCGCGAGCCCATTCGTCAGCTAACATAACCAGATGGTAAGTGTCTTAGGCTTTTTTGCACGTGGGGAGGAAATGAGCCTTTTCCTCTTCATACATAGGGTTGACTTTATCGATGCAGCCGTATAGCTAACAAACAAGTTCTCCGAAGTTGCTGCCTATGCCTTGATGTAATCATGAAATAGGTGTTTTGGATTAATAATTCCAATTCCCTACTCTGTTTGATCCTCTGTGAGGAATCTGGATTGGGAGTCAATAGGGTGTTAGATTCCCTTCTTTGAAAAGTGATCAAGGTGCATGAGTGTAAAGTCATCAAGAGCTCCAAAATGAAAATATATCGACTCATAGGACGATTTAAAGAGAAATAATTCTTGGAAATCTCAGAGGTACTTGAGTGCAGAATACAATTGTTGAGTAAGAAAATGCTATAATTGTCACTTTTCTGGGTTGTTTCCAAACTTGGTTGTTTGTTTAGGCTGTTTCTTTCAATAAGAATTGATACCGCCAATGCAATAGACCTAAAACGCTATAGTGACGCTGATAAGAGTAAGTATCGATGGAGGACTTTACTCAAATATTTGCTGAAAATGATTTTTTGTATTCTTGGTTGTATGTTATAGTATATGAAGAGCTTACAATTTCAAACTTCGGTAGCGAGCAATGACCGTTGTGCCAAGCAGCTTCTTCCATCTAGAGAGGAATGCGGTAAATCCCCTTTCCCACAGTAAAGCTCTTTGTATTCAATAATTTTCAAGTTCGGAATGAAATGAAGAGATATTGAGTTTTGAAAATGTTTCTCTAAATTTGTAACATAGCATTATAAAAGCGAAGGGCATACAATACTTTTCTCCCCATGAGATGTTGCAATGTGTATGAGTTGCATATCTCGTGTCTTTCAGCTAGAATGTTGGAGGAAGAGAAAACCGCTATTGATTTTAGTCTGAGAACATCGACGTACCAGAAGCTGCAATAGCGATGGAGTTGTAGAGATGTATAAGTACCTGCGATTTTCTAACGGTGTTATCAGTATAACAGGTCTGCAGCGTCGTGGTTATTCCAGCACGGGATCTTCTGTGATTCTGACCTCCACATTTAAAAGAGACCAGAGTGGTGCTTTATATAGTGTCCCCATTGAAAAAACGAAAATTGGAAAAAAAAAGATATCTAAGACTGAGGCGATAAGGTCAGCTGAAAATTCATTGAGGGATCAGGGCTAGAAATTGAGGGAGTAAATGGGGGGCGAGATGGAGGACGCAACTGGTGTTCCAGTAGCGGGCATTCAGTGAAGTTGATTGCAGCAGGGGTAGACTCTCATTCTTAGTGATTTTCAAGTTAATCGTACACGTCCAAGGTCATTGAACATTTTCTCTCATGTTCTTACGAGGCGGCAGAAGAAGAGTTAGCGGGAGATCACACTATTTGGTAAAAGATTTGTCACACAGTGCACAGAGCTCATACATAACGTCATAAACGATCGTCGCTTCATAGTGAACTGAGATAGAGATTAAAGAACTTAAGAATACCGTGTCCTGAAAAGGATGCAATTAGCGGAGATTGATGGTGAGTGACTGACTTGCTCTCGGGAACGACATGCCTTTGATTGCACCAGCGAGTTCCTAAACGGACGGGCTTAAATGTAAACATCTGCCAAGTAACAAACTTTACAGCATTAATGATGCTTTCTATCGTGACGAGATGGACACCATAGCATGACATAAATGACGTACCTATCATAGCATAAACCTATATTCAGATATTATGAGCAAAAGCAAATAGTCATAAATCGCTTATCCCACTTTATTTCCTATTTCCATTTAATATTTATAATTATCATATATATATATAATATTGATTGTATTTGGATTGTCAGAAAAATGAAAAGGACCTTTTTACAATAAGGATGGTATAAATAAATGCACAATGTAATATTAGATCCTAGTTCTAATAAAGATGTCATAGAGATCATATGCTTAATAGTATGCGTTAAAAGTCAAACGTACAAATGCAAAGGGAGTGCCTAAAGATACAGATATCCTTCAAGACGACCGAACATGATTGATCGATTCAACACACTAGGCCAGTTCTAGGAGCACTGATGTCGCTGGGTAAGGTCAAAGATGTACCATCCTAAAAGTAGAGCATTGTCCATATTTCACCAGCGTAGCTAATTACACGGTGTATGCCAAGATAACCTTTAGTGCACACGCATCAGTAACACGTCATACCGGCATGGGGGCGGATATAAGACTTGCAATTGCCATGCGAATTCAAGCTAACCCATGCAACAGGATCAGTAATCCCCTTATGAGGACTCGAGCAAGAACAGCCATATCGACGACCGAAAGGTGCCTAAGTTCTGTGACCGATTAAACGAGTGATGAATGAGAATTGCAATATGAGACCGAGTAGAGCCGCTACATGCGGGCGAATTGGTACAGATATAATTCGTACATGTCCCGAACCCACGACGTTATTTGGATCAGGACGTGGGGCGCATTAATTGGCAGGTTTCACGTCGGGCGTCGGAATTACTTTAAGGCAGTCGTGACCCCTTACTCGAACTAAACTACCTCAACGACCAAGCGGTTCCGTGGCTCAGCCCGGCAGTAGCACCGATTTATACCAAGCCGCGCGCGGCTATAGCAGGGTACCGGCCCACGTCCTACAGGACCGGACCCTGTCCGGCCCGATGACGCCTCACACCCGTACAGTTTTTTGGCGACTTTACTGGGAAGTTCTTTGGGGTTTTAAATCCTATTGAACATGTGGATGAAACTCGAAAAGTCTCGCGAATTTCCCAATGTAATATTGAACATGTGGTGCTAGGCATTTYGCATTACGCGGTACTTAGGTTGTAGGCACTGAGTATCCGCATTCTAGGCAACACGTCTCACATGTGTGTGTTCTACACTCGAGATAAACCTGGGGGCTCGCTTAAGATTGTCACTGGTGCACTACCTATGTAACCAACTCTTAAGCTCGATGTCCATCCCCACCATGATGCGCGGTTGCRTACCCTACAAAGYCGTAATGGTTTAGACCTCCTTTGATCATCACAGYGGGCTTCATGTGTTGAGGACCGTTTTAAGCCTAGTCATGGGACCCTTTTAGACACCCTTGACTGACCTTAGCAGACTCTAGGTTGCATCTATTATGCTGATGTGCTTTATTTGTCTACATGTGCATATGCAATTCCGTCTTACTTTTTTCGAGTCTGTGGCCCATGATCTATGTCTATATCCAGTCCATGATCCATATTCCATTCAAACTCAAGTCCACTTCAAATTCCACAAAAATTCATCTCTACATTCATGTGTCACATCCATAGTCTCATTCCACAAATTCTCCAATTCCACTGCACATTCAAAATCATCTTCCATTCCACATTCAAGTCCACATCAAAAAGCCCAATGGTGACTCAATGCTAAGTTTGTCTAGTCTAGAGTCCAATCTAACTCAAGTCTAATTTGAGTCCAGCYAAAACACCTCAAAACAGACCGAGGTCTTTGTCCAGTCCAGTCCAAACACAATCTCGAGTCCAAATGCAAGTCTAGTGAATCTATGTACCTGAATCCAAACCAAGGTACTAGTCCATGTCAAGTCTAGCCCAAATGTCAAGTCCAATTCCAGTCCAAAACCTCTTAGTACTTCAAATCAGATCGAGGTACTAGCCAATTCAAGCCCAACACTCAAGTCAAATTGAGTCTAAGTCTAAGCACCTCAGCCCAGATAGAGGTTCAAGTTAGGTCCAGTCTCAAATCAATGTCAAATTCAAGTCCAATAGGTTTTGATGCCTCAAACCAGATAGAGGTTCAAGCTAGAGTCTAACCAAGAGTCAACTCACAAGTCAAATGGCCTAACCCAAAGCCAACCCACAAGTCAAATAGCCTTCCCAAGAGTCAAGCGGAGCTTGTAAGGCTTAGGCAAACAAGGTTCACAACATCAAGGCAAGCTCGTTGCAAGGGAATTAAGACATCTGAAGTGACAAGTTACAAGTTCACAGAACAAAGTCCCCTTAGAATGAGTCACAAGAGTCCTAGTCCTAGCCGAATGTGCCTTCTTTGCTTCCATTGTTGAGTCTATGTCAATTAGAATAATCCCATCTAATAAGCCTCTACACTCTTCAAATTAAACATCACAATAAAATGGAATCCTCTCTTCTCAAGTCCAAGTTCTAGTATTTTCAATTCGATGATGAGACTCTTACCACTCAATGACCTCAAAAAAACAAACAAAAAAAAAAAAAAAACAAAAAATAGCAAAAGTAAAAAAATTCAAATAAAAATGGACATGCTCGAGAGGCTGTTTCATAGCTCCACAAAATAGTCTTTCCCTCCATTCAGCTTCTACAAACAAACAAACATCCATTGCAACCCTTTGAGCTTACTAGCCATTTTCTTTCATACAAACATCAAAATACCATTCAAATACATTCAATGACAAGCAAGTTCAAACAAATTTCAAAGCTCAACTCAAAGACTCAAAAGCTAAAGTCGACATCAAAATCAGTGCAAAGTCAAATCAAAATCAAGTTCAATTGTCAAGTTTTCAAAATCAAAAGCTTGTCAAATCCAGTGCAAAAACAAAATCAAGTGCAATTCAAGCCTCACATCCACAAAGCTAAGCCTACATTACACCTCAAAGTCTCTCCAAAAGAGCATTGTCCATCACATACACAACGACCTCAGAACTACGATCGGTCTGATTCGCAAGGATACGTAGGTAGCTCACTCGAGGTTCGACCAATTAATAAAAACAAATCGAGGTTCATCTCAATGAGTGGTTCGATTCTCTAGAATTCGAAAATACTCTCTTAGTCTAGATCCTGACATAGACTCACTTTCGATCCAGCATCTCAAGACAACCGTGTCAGCCTCACATTTTTGTCAACCCTCAGCACAAATTCCAACCTTTTTATTTTCGAACTCTAGCCCATTCTTCAATTGACCTTTAGACTCTTTGACTCGGTACACATGGGGGGCTTAGTTCCCATATTATTCCAAATGTCAACTTCAAGTTTGGGGGATCCTTTCATTATACAAGTGGGTCAAGTCCATGGTCTCATCAAAATCGAAGTCTAGTTAAGCTCTCCTGGGGGCTAGCTTCGTCAGTTCAACCTTCAAGATCAACATCAATTTCAAGGTCACACTCTTGTCTAGGCATAGGAAGCTCACTCACAAGCCTCAGTCTTGGTCTCCCTCGAGTCAACCCTAAGTGAAAATCAAATCCAGAGTCAAAGTCCAAATTCAAGGTCAATGTCAAACTCAAAGTTCAATGTCAAGCTACCTCCATGACTAAGCATTGAGTTCATCTCTCTTCGATTCAACTCCAACTTCTACTAAACATTGCGATTGTTGTAGGTCTGTGTTCCATCTTGCAAGTTGAGATTCTTGTAAGATTTCTATTTTCAAAATTCAATTCTACTTACAACATTGCGATTGTTATAGGTCTGCGTTCCATCTTGCAAGTTGCGATTCTTGAAGATTTATTTCAACTCTACTTACAACATTGCGTTGTTTGTAGGTCTGCGCTCTATCTTGCAAGTTGCGATTCTTGTAAGATTTCAATTCAATTTCAATTCTACTTACAACGTTGCGATTGTTTAAGGTCTGCGTTCCATCTTACAACATTGGGAACTTTGAGCTTTTCCTTTCTTTCTTATCCTTAACCATAGCCTCAACATTAACATCCAAAAGCCCTCTTACACGAGGCATTGTCCAAATCATCAATAGAACGACGGTCTGATTCCTAAAGGATACGTAGGAAGCCTATCCTCGAGGTCCGACCTATTCCCAAATACATTTTGATGTCCACTCTTGTAATTAGTTTGTCTCCCTTAATGGTGGTAGTATAAATTCCTAGTATAGAACTCGACATAGACTCGATCTTAAACCAGCATCATGTACCACCACATCAATTCCCATCCACTCACATTTAGTTACAAATTCTAGCCTTTTCTTTTCTTGAACCTTTAGCCTAATCTTTCACGCACCTTGAGGGACTCCCTAACTCTTCCTTAGGCTATCATATTGTAGCAGTCTCCATCATGTGTTCTCCTCGAAGCATCATATCGAAGCATCTCATTCTCCCCTTGCTCTCTCCTCACATAGGCGATCAACTCAAGTTACCAATTATGGAAACTCCAAATCACAGCCTAAAACCTCATCCCTTACCTTACACAACAAAGCTAGTCCAAACCAATGACTCACAAACTTGCCTTACCTTGCCTAACATCATCAACCCTATCCTAACACAACCTCAACCTCGATCTAGGCGAAACAAGCTCACAAGATTGGCCAAGATGGGTCCCACCCACTGAATCTACCATTAGCACCTCAAACTAAGCCTTTCTTATACACACCAAACCCCATGGTGGGGGCTCACTTGCGATCACAAGCGTCATTCAAATGGGAGCTTGAGACGACTTCATCTTACACTTTTAAAACTTTAACATTAGTCTATTTCTTGATCATCTCATGCATTAGGATTGGGGACAAGGCTAAGGGTGAAGTAGTGCACAGCCCCCCACCCCCATCTAGCGGCCTCTACTTAGTTATTGCGAGTTCATTGTCCGAAGAACAACAACAAATAGTTTCCGTTTTAAACCCTAAGCATGCAAATTACTAGGCGGGTTATTTAACAGAATATTATGCAAATAGTGTCTAGTTTGTTGTGGCATGTGTTGTAATTTCCAGTATTCCAGGAGCCTAATGCCGGTTGTCCATAGTTATCGTATTAGGCGTGAAACACAAAATTTGCAGGTCTTTGTTAAAGGATATTATAGTTGTGAGACAATCATGCAAGCACTCRTACAAGAAACTTAAAGTTATGCCTTAAGGTTGCTTTTAATTTGAATTTTCGAATTGTTTGTTAATCAATATTACATGCAAATTACATAGAAAGTCGAATTTCTAAACAAGCATACAAAAGGGGGTTTAGAATTGAGATGTTGGCCTCAAACCTACCTCGCAACACGATGTCGAAAACCAAGGACGTAACCCTTGAAAACCTCCTAGATCTGTTGCAAAAGAGTGCTTGAATATGTTTTTATGTGTTTGAGTGTGTTGGAATGTGTTTTTAAGTGTGTTTGAGAGAGAAATGAGAGTGAGAGGGGGTCGTCAAAATGAATTAAGGACTCCCTATTTATAGGCAAGGGTTGAAATCGGACAAAATAGGTAGGTTTTTGGCGTAATTAAGCCCAAAATTGGGCGTAATTGCGCCCAACACCTCTTATATCTCGGCCAATTTTCCTTGCCTCGAATAGCGTGATTGCGATAAAATAATATCGTAATATAATCGTATAAAATATGTACGTGATTTTATACGATCACGACTGATATTATTGCGATATTCGGGATATTAAGCGGATTGCTTTACCCGAATAGTGAGATCGTAATGAAGTAAAATCGAGATAAAATCATATAAAATATRCGCTTGATTTTATATGATTTCAGCTGATTTTATTGCGATGCTCGGGATATTTGGCTCCCTCGGGAAGCTTGTCTCGAGGCAAAATATTCCGCGATGGCCCGCTTTGCTCGGTTTTGCGTTTTTGCTTAAGAAATTCGTAAATATTAAACCATAAATTGAAAAGTTATGAAAAAAATATGTAAAAATTCCTTGTGAAAATTAGTGCGTTATGCTAAAATTTCGTAAATTTTAGAATTGTTTTCATAATTTAATTAATTATCGCAAAATCAATTAAATTATTGAAAATTCCGAAAATTGCCAAAAATGCTTAGAAAAATTCAGAAAAAAAATCCGAAAAAATCTAGAAAAATGCTTAAAAATAAGTTAAAATTATTTAAAAATTAAAACTTACTTTTTGAGGTGTTAAATACCTGGAAGAGGTGTTCGGTGCAAGGGAATCTTCCTTTTTTAGGGCCTACCAAGGTCCTAGCTCTCTTGATGTGACTTGTGTGTTGCGAGGGGTGTCTTATCAGTGGCCGTTTTGGGCTAGGGACAAATTTAGGTATCTACAGTTCTGATTTACCGGATGATGAAGAATGTGAAAATTAATTTCCCTGCCCTGTTAATTCGCGTACTTCGTCTCGTGGGTCCCTCATCTCAGGGGAATTCGAAATCATGTTTTTGMTATCTTTCCTAAAACCCTTTCTTAGTTCTTATTGGAGGAAGTGATCTCTCGATTAGKAAGAAGCTAGTATTGAACTAGTATACCTTAATGCAACTATTGTTCCTTTTTGAAAGACAAAGTGATACAAAAATTCGCGTACTTCGTCTCGTGGTTTGCCTCTTTCATTTCCAATCTAACAAAAGTTTGGGAACAAACCTACCGTCTGTACAGAAGGATCCGGACTTTTTCCCATAGAACCACAAAGAAAGGGCAGGTCGTAACAAGGCAGCCAACCAAACTTTTGCTGGATGAATCAATCTTTAAAGTGGTGTGCTTTGCGCCTTTATAGCTTGGTACTTACCTACAGTTGGTGAGATTATTCCTATTAGGGAGAAGGATATTTCTGAACTTGAGACTTTCTTAGGATGAAACGTCCCTCTTATTATGAATTTGAGTGGGTATTCCAATGGATGTCCTTTGTTTGGTTGTATGCTTGTCCACTAGGGCTTGGAGAGCCATGATTGATGAGCTAGCTGAGGAAGTGACTGAAGGCCGACAAGAGAATGGGAATTAATCACCAGTTGATTGAATTATGGATAGTGACGAAGAAGATTCAGAACCTAAACTAGTTCAAGCCAATGAGAACACTGAGTTGGTTGACGTAGTAGCAGTTCTGAGGGCCTAAGGATAACCACGTTCAGCCTACTGTAGACCACAGCATTCTTAGTGATAGTGAGGATGAGGTAGATAGCAGATTGACCCTATGAGGAGGAGATGCTTGTTAGCACTCAGGCTAGTAGAGCTAAGCGAGTGGACGAAGCTGAGAGTTCGCTCAGACCGAGGAGAGGGCTAAGTCGTGTGTTCGAGAACTTGTATTCGACAGTGATTCAGGGATACCCACTGAGGAAGGCAAGGACGACCCGTCAGATGAAGACTTCACTCCAGAGAAGTATAAGGAAGCAAAGGAAAGGAGAGCCATGTGCTAACTTTTTTATAGGATTTGTTCCGTTCCTACTTAAAGGATTTGCAGACCCGGTTGCTTTATACAATTGGATAAGGGATTTAGGTTTATACTTTGAACTATCCTGTTCGATTTCTAGACCCATGTGTAAGCATAAATCTCTTTTCAAGTTGTTTCAATCTCAGCAGCAGTCTAATAAAAAGTCTATCCTTTTTAATATTAATAGATTCAGAGACATTGTTATGAGCCAAGAGATTACCAGGTCATTGCAGACATCCCACTGTGTTGCATTTGTTTATCCTCCTTGCTTCTTGTCACGTTCCATTGAGAAATCCCAGTTTTCTCTTGATGAGAATCCGTATTTCAAGAGCCTTCTCCAAGATCTGTAATCAGTTGCACCTTCTAGCTTAGTAACACTGACTGAATGAGGTCCATCAGATGGGTGAACAACACGAGGATTTGCATATCAGCAAATGTGAACTTAGACATGGTTGTCAGAAAAGAAGAAAAAAGGATAAGTAAGTCTGAAATTTATGGAATTATCAGAAAGAGAAAAATGGAGTCTATACAACGCTCTCTTCTTCTCATCAGCTTCGTGACAGAGTCGGCGAAGAGGAAGGGAGGGCCGAAGCCGAAGAAGAAATCTGGTAATAGTAACAAAAAAGTGATCAAGGGCAGTGCTACTCTCAATCGATCGAATGGCGTGGAGGTAGCCTCAGTTTCATCGCACTCGGAGATTGACTTGGACAAGGAGTTAGTGGTTTCCGATGAGGAATTGGATGACATTGTTGATGAACTTATGTATTGGGAGCATGCTGTGTGGTGTATGTTGTGGGTTCTAATCCCCTGTGTCTGTAATGGAAAATTTCTCTATCGTATTTGGGGGAGTATGGTGTGCACCAAGTTAGCCTGTGAAAGAGAGCCTATTCTTAGTGCGTTGAAGGACAGGAGGCACAGGATAATGTAATGAATTTGGGGGTACTATATTCAATTCCAAGCCTCTTATTGTGCAAAGGTGGAATGAAGATGAGGACTACTCTACGATGGATTTCAAAAGGTCCAGTGTGGGTGAGGCTGCCTGGACTGGATTTCCAGTATTGGGGAGAGAAGAGTATGGGAAAATTGCTGGTATAGTTGGTTCCTTGATTAAGACTGATCAAGCAACTATGAATAGGGATCGGCTAATGTATGCTAGGGTGATGTTGGAAATGGATATCACCAAAGAGTGGCCTAAGGAGATTCATTTTCTGAATGAGAAGGGGGTCTTGGTCACTCAACCGGTGGAATATGAGTGGAAGCCTGTGTACTGTAAGCCTGCAAAGGGTATGGACATGACAAGGAGAAGTGTAGGAGGAAAATGAAGCAAGTTTGGGTTCCTAAAACCTAAGGAAGTCGCTTCGAAGGAGCCAGTGGTGATAGAGAAAGGGGAAAAAGAACCAGTGGTGGAGTACTATTTCTCAATTGAATATTACCATCATCCTTGGATTGTTCTAGGAGAAATATGCCCTAAAACAGATCTAAGGCATTCTGGTATTCTAGATCTACTTACTTTGGTTAAAACCTTCTTATTTAGCAGATAAAGCTAAATTCCTTATCTGTAGCTCCTGCTGCTAAACCAGCTATTGTTCCTTTTGCTCCTGCAGTTCCCTGTTTGCTTATGCTGCTAAGTATTTGTTGCTAAAATCCAAGATATGTCTTAAGATTTTTCCAATCACGTGCAAATTTGTTTTCAACTAAGACAGCTAAAGCCTTACCGAATGGTAGTCGTAAAACCAGGATATTCTACTTCTTGTTAGTCTTGGGTCTTTGTTTGAATCTTTTCACAACGTTGTTATCCCATGAGGACTAGCTAATCTGGCTGCATTATGTTGAACATGCTCTTCTATTCGTTCCACTCGAGTTGCCAGTCTAACTGAATTATCTGACCAGAACATAGTACTCATAATGTGAATGAATAAAGCTTCAAGTGTATGAGGACAAAACTGATCTAACAGTAGTTGTTCATCCGGAGTGAATCAATGTTGAAGGTATGAAATTCCTCCTCAGTCAAGCTCGAATCATGGATTCCTTCCCGTAGGAGACCATTAAAAAATGGAAAGCAGAAAGGGATTAGCACAGCCTTATCCTGCTCTTTTCTTAGTTTCCCATGTGGAAGAAGCATAAAAGTAGGTAGAAACTGTATAAGAGATGACGGATTATTGAGAACAAACGACATTGATTTGTGCAAATGGGTTGAATCAAGCATAGTAGGGGTTGAACCTACACTCATCCAGGTTAACCAATTAACATGAAGATATGCCTTTGATAAGGGTCTTGGATAAGATTGATATACTCTCTAATGATCTGGTAAATCGTTTAGGGGTTTTAGCTCGATGAGTTTCTGCTATCTCTGACGAGAATTCGAAATCCCTGTTTTTTGCTATCTTTCCTAAAACCCTTTCTTAGTTCTTATTGGAGGAAGTGATCTCTCGATTAGGAAGAAGCTAGTATTGAACTAGTATACCTTAATGCATCCTTTTTGAAAGACAGAGTGACAAGAAAAATTCGCGTACTTCGTCTCGTGGTTTGCCCCTGATCACTCTTTTGCTTATGGGTCCCTCATCTCAGGGATCTTGATAAAAGAAGGTCACACTTTRAGTGGTGACACCATCCCTGCACATAAATTCTCTTTGAAGATTCTGCGCCAAAAGGGATTGGACATTAGGAATGACAAGYTGTGCAATATCGGAGACTCTCCAGTAAAGAAGGAACCTGCTGCAAAGAAAAGAAAAGTAGAGGAGACCAGTACATCTACTGATCTCACTCCACTGTTTGAGAAAATCGTGAAGCAGGACAAGACATTGGAGATGCTGGTTACTATGGTGCATGGCTTGACTACTTCTTTTACTGAGATGCAAGGGAGTTTGGAGGATAAGTTGAATGAGACCTGAGATTGGGTTGCTAAGATGAAGGTAAGGGGAACTACAAGACAAATAGTTGTTGGTACTGGTCAGAAGATTGAGGCCACTCCTACTGTTCAGCCTACTGTTTCTGCTGTTGCTGGACAGACATCTACTGCTGCTACTAGTTAGGGTTCTGTTGTTAAGGGATCAGTTGCAAAGCAATATGAGGAAGATGAAGAGATTGACCTCGAGGAATCCAACAATTCTTTTACARATGGGAGTCARGATGAGGATGAAGGTGATGAACCTTAAGATGATGATGAAGAGGAAAAAGAATCTGACCTAGATGCTTCAGATGACGAKATGGAGGATGAAGAGGA
This sequence comes from Bassia scoparia, assembly GCA_008642245.1. Lineage (NCBI taxonomy): Eukaryota > Viridiplantae > Streptophyta > Magnoliopsida > Caryophyllales > Amaranthaceae > Bassia > Bassia scoparia. Next base: position 33,332 of record SNQN01001425.1, read on the forward strand.
TGATGATGAGTGATGATCTATTCTAGCTTTTGTTCCCCTCCCCCTTTCTATTGAACTTCTTTTGGTAATCTGTGTTTTCCATGCCATTTTACAAGACATTGTTGATGTAATTTGGTTCTTGTTTGACTTTGTTGAACTATTGCTCTGCCTGTTTATTTTGTTTTGGGATTGTGAAATGTGAAACTAACAGGCTTATGCAGATTATGGTATGAATTATTAGTTGATGCTACCCTTTGGTTGAAAACGATATCTTGTGCATGTTGTTAATTCTATGAATTCTTTTTAATGATGGAAAAGGGGGAAAACAATTAGWAGTTCTGGAAGCCTTTATCTAGCTTAGATTGAGTTAGTTTAGTATAGTGGTAGTTSAGTCAAATCTAGATGATTCTCTTAAAGAATATGATTCTGGRTAGTTTGTTTTATTGCTTTCATAGGAAATAACCAAGTTTGTTGGTTGTTTCACTTAGAGTCAAAAAAAATTGAAAAATATAAAAAACAGTCCCATTAAGATAGAGTTTTTTTTGCATATAACTTGTTGTTTGCAGGAACTTCTCACGGGGTTTGTCGTCATCAAAAAGGGGGAATTTGTTAAGTCCCTTAGTGTTTTGAGTGATGACAAACAGTTGAAGAACAGGAACACTGGTTTGATGGATACAGCTAGTCTGAACAGCTGAGATACTATTCTTGGTCACTTGAAAGATAGTGACATGTATGTTAACAAGTTATATTGTGAAAATTGCTATATGTGTTTAGCGTACAGGAATTCCGACTATTGAAACAGAAAATCCTTCGAGGAAGAATCGAGAAGATCAAGTTCATAATGAAGATCAAGGAAGCTGAGAGAAGTTGAAGAACAATGAAGATTAGTTCTAGGGTTAGAATAAGTCTTCTTGTTGTATAAGTGCATGAATATGTTTGATGAGTGCTTGTATTATTGGTTGACGGCATAGGGCTTTAAACTTTCTCTCTTAGAGTTGAACGCAACTAGACCAGTTGGTCAGTTGACTTTGACCCTACCAGTTGGGAGATCAGTTGTACTGTTCTCACAACGCGGATCATCTTGTCGAGTAAGGAAAGATTTATGGAAAGTTTTCTTATAACGATTTTATGGAAACTTCAAGATGATCTRGTGAGAATATATGTTTGGATATATGGTAATTACTTGAGATGCAATTAAAGTAACATAAGATATTATATCATCTTGTATGGAATAATATCTTATGGGACTTTCCTAAAATATAGGGAATAGATACATCTTTATTTATCTCCTATATTCTAGGGTTGCAACACATGTAATTGCTAGGCCTTTGGCTACAAATATCCATGCATATAGACTCACGTTTAATACTTCTCTCCACGTTTTTAAAAGGGTTAATTTTTGAGAGAAAGAAAGAAAGAGAAAAGACTCAAGCCTAAAATCAAGCAAGAAAGACTCAAACACACGAGTGCACACATTGAGCGAATATTATACTCTTGTAAACTCATCAAAGTGAGTAATTTAGAGAGATCAAGTTGTATTGAATCACCACTGAAGGGGTTGGTGATTGGGTAGCTTTTGATTGTTCATTAGCGAGTGCTTGTGAGTTTAAGTGAGAAATTAGCACACTTAGGATTGAGTGTGGGGTGACATTGTGTGTGTGAGTTCACATACATTGTGAGTGTGGGTTGATTTGATTATTTTGGAGTAGATTTAATAAAAGTAACTAGGGTAGGAGGACGTAGCCTAGAGTCGGGTGAACCTCGTTAAATTTGGTGTGCCTTCATTATTCTTGCTCGACATCGTTCTACGTACTGTACAATACAAATTCCGCTGCGAGACCAGTCTAACTGGTCTACCCTACTAGAACAGTCCACAATCAAAAATTTTAATAAGCACTAAATTCACCCCCCCCCCCCCTCTTGAGTACCTTCGGGAAACCTTCAGAAGAGGTCTTACTTGTAGCTTCAGCTTGGTCTACTTCATCAACCCATGAGGAATCCCTCTGGTTAGATCCGCAAGCTCTGAACGCTGGGGGAAAGTGACTGCATTACAAACGCCAGAATCATGGTCTCCCTCCGAACAATTTGCAAGAAAATCAAGATCTAACATGGACACCACCAAATCCAAATCTTCCAAACCATAGTCTACTAGCTCCACTTCAAATGATTTCTCAGTCATCAAAGCATCTTCGGCATAGCTTTCTCTCCCATCATTGGCCAATTCTTCTTCAGTAGGATCCTCCATCAAATCTGTAATTATGGGATGATTCTGAATATTGACGACTTGCAATTCCTTGGATGATCCCTGAATTGTCTTTCTCTGAAGGACTTCCATGGTTGAATGAGGCTCCGACAGGAAAGTTCCCTCACAAGGTCCATCTCTTTGGTTTCTGTCCAAATGAGCTTGGGTCTCTAGAGTTTTTCTTTTCAACTTCTCTCTCTGTTTTCCATCTAAATAAGGTTGAGTTGTACAAATATCTTCCTCCAGATTATTTGTTTGGACAGGACCCAAATGAGGTTGGAATTCAAGAAAATCCTCCTTTGACCTCTCTAAATGGACATAGCACAAATGAGGCTTCTCCTCGTRAATTCTCTCTCCAGTCACTTTCATTCTTTAAATGAGGCTCCTCAATAGAGACAACTTTAACCATTCCCTTTTACAAAGCTTCATCATCCACATAAACTGCATTTGCTTGTAACCGGTTGGCAGTTGCTTCTCTGATTAATCTAGCCTTTTTCCTGKCCCTTCTCTTTACTTTAGCAAGAACCAAATCATCTTCTTGTCTCTTATCTTCATTTGAGTTGTCACCCCTTTGCTTAACTTCTGCCTCCTGGAYACCTTTGTCTGAACTTGAGAATCTTTCAATCTTGCTGCTCAGTTGGACTACTTTGGGTTTGCCTGACCTGTTCAAGACTRAAACAGTAAAGGGAACTCGAGGAAGAGTGACTGATCCCCTCCATGATACTCTTTCAAGCCGAGGTTTTTGGTGCCTAGGTACCCAACTTGGATTGTTAGGGATGACTTCAGTCCTTACTAATTCATAATGTAACATGTCAGCACAAGAAGGACACATAAAGAAACATAACTTCTTTAAGCCTTATACTGCCTTGGTCTGTAGAGGAAACTTTTGAGTGGCTTCCATATATGTATGACCCTTCTGGATACCATTCCCATTATGATCGACATTAGCGGTAACATCACTAGACAGCACTTTTCTTTCCTTGAGGTTGAAAATTAGCAAGGTCCAGCGCCTAGTATTCCTGCTTTGAGATTATCAACCCATTCATCCTGATCTTTTTATTGATGAAGCGCTAAAATGCCTTACACTGGTGAGTTGGGTGTGCAGCACTGAAATGCCACCTGCATAAATTGAGATTGTCATAGTCTTGTTCTTGGCATTTTGGAGCAACTAGGACTCCTTCCTCCACAACACGTTCGTATAATTTTACAACAATAGCCACATTAGAGAGCTCCTGCATATCAATACGAGAAATAACATTAGTATCAATACTAACCATATTACAATCCATCTCATATTGTTCTAATTCTGATAAAAATTCAGAATCAATTTCATAAGCATTTGCACTTTTTTCAGGAAAATTAATGTTTCCTTTATCAATTTCATCTTGAATTCTATTTTTGCAAATTACACAATCATTGGTATTATGTGTGAAGGCATCATGTCATTTACAATATATCTTCCCTTTTATATCATTAGGATCTCTAGACTTGTGTCTACCCACTAAGTTTATCTTCTTAAACTTCAAGAGCCAATCTGATATTTCATCACATTTTTCGACATCAAATGTGTATTCTCTTTTTTGATCAGTCTCAAAGTTTTTCTTTTGAGATTTTTTTAACTAATTGGGGACATCTAAATGGWTGGCCCTAGATAAATTCAGCCATAGCCACATCCACTTGGTCTTCATCCAGACCCATGCTCTCTTTTGTGCTATTAGCATAGTTAGCATAAAACTTATGTTTGCTTTTGGATTCTTCGGTCAAACATCTTTAATATGCCACTACAGCGCTAGCTAGAGCTATGAAGTCAAGCCAAGAAGTGTTAACCCTCAAATTTCTTTCTAAAAGGAAAGGACAACCCTTTCTAGACTATAAAAACAAACTCATATTTGGGTGGGTTGAAATGACATCTGATCTTTAGTATCTTAAATCTGGTGATATAATCTTCTACAGTTTACCCCTTGTCCTGTGTTATCTTGTCCAGGTCTCCAATGGAAAATCCAACTTCCACTCTAGTAAAATGGCGAAGGAATTGCCCTTGCAAATCCTACCACGTTTGTATAAGGTTTGCAGGAAGGTGGGTGAACCAAGAAAGCGCAGTCCTAGAAGTGGAATTAGAAAATAATYTCAATTTGWGACAATCATTATCTGCTGCCTCACTACATTGGCAATTAAACCTGACCAAGTGTTCTTCAGCAGACACTGATCCGTCACCAGAGAATAAGCGAAAAAACTCAAGAACTTTGAACCCTCTAGGAAAAGGATACATTTGTCGATCCTTTTAGGATAAGGATTAAAAGTCCCCCTCCTTGGAAAAACAGTGTTATGCCCTATGTCTTTTTGAATCATTTCCTCGACTTGCCTAAGTAGCAGTTCATGAGGAGCCTATCCCATATGAGCATGGAAGTTCTGATCTTGACCATTTGGGTATTGGTTATCCTAGTAATAAGCAGGTTGAGGTGTTTCCCCATAGGGGTTCTGGTTATATCTAGCTCCAGGKTGGAAACCACCAGTATTACTAGAGTTCTGTGTTCCTATCGCCTGAGGCCCACCATAGACATTTCCATGTGCATATAACCCCTACACCCAACGATTACTCTGAGGAGGATGCATTTAGTTAGAATAATCTTGATATTGATAACCCTGACTCCCAATTTATGGTATGTAAGTGGGTTGTGGTGGTTAATGAGTAGCAGGATCCGAAGTTGGAAGTATATGCCCATTTGTGGCAGTTTGAAAATCGAAGGTTGTTTCCGTGGGTGGAACGGTTCCCATTGACGAAGCCAAAGGGGTTGAATTAGAAGGCAAAGGAATAGAAGAAGGTCTAGGATCACCATGGTTATAGCCTGACCTTGGCCTGCTTCTCTCCTCTTACTCTTATTCCCTTCATTGACATCTCGGAGAGGGATACTCCTTGACACTGTTTGAAAGGTCACAGGGACATTTTATCCCATCAAGTTGTTTGTTCAAGGATAACCTAAGGGAGGTTCTTCCCATAGGTTGTCGACGGTTATTCCTGAACCTCTAGYGTTTAACATAATCATTAAGCATTCATTTAGTTGATTATGTTTATCCACTAAAGGCTCCAATCGAGTAACTGCCTCAGTCACAACCATCTTAAACAATGCCACATTAGTAGCATTCAATGTCTCGTTGATATCTAAAATAATCCGATCCAACTATCTGGTAACTGYCTGTTGTGAGTGGGAGCCAAAGTTTTGCAACTCAAAAGTTATCACTTTAGCAGTTTCATGTACCATACCTCAGTGGAGGTTACTGAACTACTCCCTGTGATTTTCCTTCAAATCTTCCAAAAAGGCTTGTAACAATATACACATATTGTGTGTATATTGAATTGAACAAACCTTTTGGCTGAGGATGATTGATCTTCCCCCCTGTTTAGATGCAAACTATCCAGTCTTTGCATTTCAAATTCGGTTTGCTCATGAGGAACAAGATCTTCAACAGATAAATGTTGATGCGGAACAGTTTTTAATTAAACTACTAAGATATTCGAGTGGATTCTCAAGATTTTGATCGAATGAAGTATCATCCTCTTGATTACCCATTCTTTGAGTAGATTGTTTAGGGGCCATGGCTGAGAAGCAACTGCTATACTGTAAACTTCTCTCCTACTGTGGTCGCCAAAAAACCTATTGAGGTGATTTTGCACTTCACCAACAAGTCAACCGCCCAATATTGTTTTTGATTCAGTAGAGGGCTGCCCCTCTAGTTACTGATTATATAGATAACCTCGCTAACCTAAAAATGGCTCCTAAGATCGTAGAAGAAGTCAAGAGGATGTGAATGCAAGGAAATAAACTTGTTGTGGAACAAGATTGAAGTTTAAAACAAACAGAAATGAAAAAAAATGAAAGCCATCCATTTATAAAGTAAGGATAGAGTCAGACTACAATTGTATCACAGGGAAGGATGATTACCTCCATGTTTACACAATTGGGATAACAACGAACATGCTACTGATCCATTATAGAATAAACAATAATACGATAAGTTACGCTAAACTATACTTGGCTACTGAGCCAAGTGCGGCTAAGGAAAGCTAAATTCTAAGAAAGATAGATTTTTATTTGATTGTGTTTTTGTTCTTCCTTTCTTCTACTCCGACTTCAACTGTTTATAGGCCTTAATGGTAGAGATCATGGGTGGTTAACACCGGTTGTTCCTTTGACGGTTTCTTGGCGCTCTTTCCATAATATTTTAATCTCCGTGCTTTCCCTCTAAGCCTCCTTTGTCGCTTGATGCTTCATGGGTCTTCTTCTGTTGGGCCATTTCCAAGTGGGCCACTTCTATCATAATTCCTTCTAGCGCTTATGTTCTATCATTGGACTGAATCATCTAAGAAGCGCCAAGTATCGCCAGCCTCCTTTGATCGGTATTCTTGCTGGTTGTCGCCAATCAAACGTCACTAGTCAAACTCTTGGTTAATTTATCATTCTGRCGGTCAACGAAGTCAAATGACTTTTTTTAATCAATAATAGATGCATCATTCTTTTTGTTGTAAGTCCCCTTGTTTTTCAATCTTTCTTTGATAAGGTCATCTTCAATTTCAATGTCGATGTCGTAGACCTTGTCAAATGTGCCCAAATTTAGATACCGAAGGTGGTTGCGGTATTTCGGGAGCAAGTTGTTGATGAAGATCTTCACCAACTCCATTTCAGACGGAGGACTCACCATTTGAGCGACCACCTTTTTCCAATGAGCGAGGTAGGCGGTTGTAGATACCTAGCCCAAGACAGCTGATGATAAAACACCCCTTGCAACACACAAGCTGAATTGAGAGAGAACTCGGGCCCTAACAGCCCCTAAAAAGGCAAGTTTTCACTACACCRGGCACGTTTCTGTACACAAAGCACCCTTAAAAGTAATTTTTAATTTTAAAATAATTGTAACTTATTTTTAAACATTTTTCAAGAACTTTTCAGAAATTTTTCTAAGCATTTTTGACAATTTTCAGAATTTTCAAGAATTTAATTAATTTTGTGATGATTAATTAAATTATGAAAACAATTCCAAAATTCATGAACGTTTAACGTAACACACTATTTTTTACAAGGAATTTTATGCATATTTTTCCATAATCTTTGGAGTTGTGGAAAATTAGTTATGAATTTCCAAAGCAAAAACGCGCACCCGAACAAAACGGTTCATTTCAAAAGCTTTGCGGCCGCATCCGAGYGTGGGGCCCACTCGAATATCTCCCTAAATCAATCAGTAATTTTGTGTTAAAATATCGCAATCAAATAAAATCAAATGATATTTTATTTTGATTTTATATTATACGCAATCTTCAAAAAAGGGCAAAACGAATCAAAATCGTAATAAAATCAGTTGCAATCATATAAAATCACACATATATTTTATTTAATTTTATCTCGATTTTATTTCATTACGATCTCATTATTCGAGGCAAGGCGAATCAGCCAAATATCCCRAAAATCGCAATAAAATCAATTGTAACCATATTAAATCACACATATATTTTATAAGATTTTATCTCGTTTTTATTTCATTACAATCTCACTATTCGACGCAAGGCGAATCAGCCAAATATCCCGAAAATCGCAATAAAATCAGTTGTAATCATATAAAATCATGCATATATTTTATATGATTTTATCTCGATTTTATTTCGATTTCGACCCTTGCCTATTAAATACAAGAACCCCGGCCTTCATTTGAGGGGAATTCACACGCACTTCATACACCCTCTCTCTATTGTTTTCTCTCCTCTCTTTCTCTTTAAAACTCTCTTAAAATTCTTCAAGCATTTACACATATTGCTTTGCATTTTAAACACATCCAAACACACATTCATACATTCAAAACATTCAAAAACACAATCAAAAGCATTCTTAAACACATCAAACACATTTCAAAACTCAATCACACATCCATTCATGCACTCATTTGAGATCGTGGCTTGATTTCGAGTTCTTGGTTCGATTTGGGGTCCTTGATTCATTTTKACTTCAATTTGGGTTTGTTCGTGTTCGTACGAGTTCACAAGGGTCCCTAGCATCGTTCTCAATCATTAGCACCGTGTKGCAAGGTTAGTATGAGGCCAATGTCTCAATTTCTTAACACCCTTTTGCATGCTTATTAGAAATTTGACTTTCTATGCAAATTAGCATGTAATATTGATTAACAACTATTCGACATGAATTAAAATCAACATTAGGCGCAACCTTTAATTCTTGTTGAATGCTTGCATTCTTGCAAATCACAGCAACTTTTATGTCTTAAACAAGACCGATAAATTGCATGTTCTCACGCCTAATAAGACTAATTCTTGGACAAATTGGATTTTAGGCACCCTTTAATACGGATCTAAACAACACATGTCACAACAACAAATTAGTCCTATGTGCATATATTWSTATTAAGCAACCCACATAGTAATTTGCATGCTTAGGGTTAAAACGGAAATTTGTTTGTTGTTGTCTTTTTKACAATGGACTCGCAATGACCGAGTAGAGGCCGCTAGACGCGAGGGGGGAGGGGTTATGCACTACTTCACCCTTACCCTTGTCCCCTAATCCAGACCTTTGGTGCACTACCAGACATGGAGTCCTTCGCCATGCTTTATGCAATTATAGGCAAGGCTTACACGGGTTACGCAGCTTCCCAAAAGAAGTGCGGTGGGGACTTCCTCTACCCGTTTCGAGTATAAACACACAACTCCAGGCATACTCATACTATGCAAAAGCAAGAATTTAATTCTAGCAAAATCCGAGTCATCAACTAATTGTACCCCCCGGAGTAGAGGGACCGGACCTAGTTCGGCCTGGTGATGCCCCGACGCTCGAACAGCTGTGAATCCCTTCTTTTCATCTTCCTTGATGATTTCAAGTTCCCTAAGAGAGGTGGAAACCTAAATTTAGTTGTGGTAGCGTGCCAAGAATGCTTGAGTGATGTCATCCCAAGTAGTTATGTCCTTGTCAGGAAGTGAGAAGAACCACTTCTAGCATACTAGGTCTAGCGCATGGGAAAAAACCTTAGGGAACAAAGCATCATCAATCCCCATGATAGCCATGGTAGCCCTAAACCCCTTGAGATGGAATCTAGGATTATCAATTGGCTTGAACTTCGGCTAGTCCATAGCGAAGAATTTCTCGGGTATTTTGGCTGAAATATCCTCAAGTTCAGGTGTCTCAAAGTAGGCATTCTTGTTAGTTGCCTTCAGGACCATCTTTTCAAGATTTTTTAGGGTAAMCTTGGATGACTCGGCTTGCTCAAGTGCGCCAAGCTTGGTTTGCAAAGTGTGGATGGTGGCTTGCATCACGGGCATGGCGTCATGTTCTTCACCCATTGGTTGAGGCRAGGAGCGTGTTGTATCTTCAGTGTCTATTGAACTAGTAAAAGAGAGCCTCGACTTCARAATGGGCTTCCGAGTGGTCCAACTCATAGGAACTGTGGTAGTCACTAGTTATTCACCCCAAACTCGACAAGCCTCGTGTTTACGAACCCAAGTTGGTGGTGCATTCGAGATTTGCCCGATCTTGTTTGCACATGGACCAAAAGTTAAGTTCCATGTTAGTTCAACATTAAATTCAATGCATGCCTTAGGGGTGATCATTCCCTTGCCTATTTACTGACTCAAAAAGTAAAATGCAAGAACGTCAAAAGTTCGCCCTTCGCCTCTTTAATTTTTCTTCTTTTTTGTCTTTTTTTTTTTTGCTTTTTCCGATTTTGTTTTTTTTTTTTTTTGAAGAGGTAAAGTTCAAAAGTTTGACGTTCATTTACAATTGTATGACTTGACAAAGACGCAATGTCTAATGATTCTAGCTTACAACCATTTTGACATTACTACGCCTAAGGAACGATCACCTTGCTATATGAGGACTATCACATGACTCGATGACATGTTTGTTTTATGTATGCAAAGCTAGGGTCCTTAGTATAAAAGCACATAGCACGTTGTCACACAAGCATGAGCCCTATATGCGAAATGAAAATCAAAAGTCCATCCACCTAGAGTTTGTTGCTACGTTTTCGAACGGGTCAAACCGRGTGTCCAAGAGGGTCCCATGACTAGGCTTAGAATGGTCCTTAACACATCCAGTGCGCTGTGATGATCAAAGGAGGTCTAAACCATTACGGGTCCGTATGGCACTCGGTCGCACATCATGGTGGGGATGGGCATCAAGTTTAAGAGTTGGTTACATAGGTAATGCACCAGCACCAATCTTAAGCGAGCCCCCCCCCCCCGGTCTTGTCTCAAGTGTAAAACACACTTATATGAGACGTGATGCCTAGAAAACGGAAACTCAGTGCCAACGACCTAAGTTCCGTGTAATGTAGGATGCCTAAAATACAATGCCATCTTAAGGACGCTCAAATCGCATAACAATTCGAGTATTGCCCTCTCATCACTAAAGGTAATAGCTTTAGTGAA
>SNQN01001425.1:43986-60737 GCA_008642245.1 Bassia scoparia
TCTAGTCTCAAGTGTAGAACACACTTATACGAGACGTGATGCCTAAAAAGCATATACTCAGTGCCAACAACCTTAATACCGCGTAATGCAGGATGCCTAACACATGTCGTCTTAAGGACGCTGAATTCGCATAACACTTCGAGTATTATCCACACATCACTAAAGATAATAGCTTTAGTGAAGTCTCCTGTGAAGTTGGCAGAAAACTGTACGGGCGTCGGGGCATCACGGGGTCGGATTAGGTCCGGTCCCTTTGCTTCAGGGGTACGATTCAGGTGATGATTATGGGTTGCTAGAATTGAATTCTTGCATTTGTATATTATGAGTATTCTTGGAGTTGTGTGTATTATACTCGAAATGAGTAGAGGAAGTCGCCACCGCACTTCTTTCGGGAAGTTGCGAAACCTTGTTTAAGTGTTGCCTATAATTGYCTACAGCAAGGAGAAGAACTTCATAGTCTGATCGTGCACCGAGGTCATCGATAAGGGGACAAGGATAAGGGAAAATTAGTGCAAAACACCCGYCCCCACATCTAGCGACCTCTACTCGGTCATTGTGAGTTCATTGTCCAAAGGACAACAACAAACATATTTCCGTTTTAAACCCTAAGCAWGCAAGATTACTAGGCGGGTTGTTTAACAGAAATATATGCAAGTAATGTCTAGTTTGTTATGGCATGTGTTATTAATTCCATATTCCAGGTACCTAATGTCGATTGTACATTGTTAGTCTTATTAGGCATAAGAACATGAAATTTGCTGGTCTTGTTTAAATCATATTATTGGTGGATGACAAGCATGCAAGCACTCATAGAGAATTGAAAGTTTTTGCCTAAGGTTGCTTTTAATTTGATTGTTGAGTAGTTGTTAATCAATTTACATGCAAAAAGATATAGAAATTTGAGTTTCTAATACAAGCATGCAAAAGGAGGTTTGATATGAGACGTTGGCCTCAAACTTACCTTGCGACACGATGTCGTAGACCAAGGATGGAGCTTCGGACCCTTAGAAACCCTTATTGAACCTTTAGAACCCTTATACGAACATTAGATCTAATGTATTTATGTGTTTGAATGTGTTTGAGTGTGTTTGTGAGAGAGTTTTAGAGAGAGAGGCAAAGAGAGGTTGCAAGACGAGTGAAAAGTCGTGCAAAGTTTTTGAAATGAGTCGTAGGGGGTCCCTATTTATATGCAAGGAGGAAAAAAATGAAGGAACACTTGGGCGTAATTGCGCCCAAGTGGGCGTAATTGCGCCAAGTTGTTCTTTCCTTATTTTGCTTGATTTCCTTGTTCTTTGTACTCCATGCATATAAATTAAAATCGTGATAAAATCGTATAAAATATAGCACGTGATTTTATATGATTTCAGCTGATATTATACTAATCATTGGGATATTTGGCTTCCTCGGGACGCTTGTCATGAGGTAAAATATCTCGGGATGCCTGTTTTGCTCGGTTTTGCATTTTTTCTTAAGAAATTCGTAACTATTTTTACACAAGTCGAAAAATTGTGAAACAATATGTCAAAATTTCCTTGTAAAATGTAGTATTTTATGTTAMAATTTTGTGATTTTWTGAGCTGTATTTACAATTTAATTAATTATTGCAAAAATAATTAAATTATYAGAAACTCCGAAAAATTGAAAAAATGCTTAGAAAAATTCTGAAAAATTCCATAAAAATGTTGAAAAATAATTTAAAATTGTTTGAAAATTAAAAATCTTTTTTACAGAGTGTTGAGTACTTGAAAAGGTGTCGGGTGTAAGGGAAACCTGCCTTTTTAGGGCCTATTAAGGTCCTAGCTCTCTCAGTTTGGCTTGTGTGGTTTCAAGGGGTATCTTATCATTGGCCATCTTGGGCCAGGCACAAATGTAAGTATCTACACGTAGTATATTTTATTTTCATAAGTTTTAGTCCAAATTCTTAGTAGTTTTTAGTTTCAAAACTTAGTTTTCAACCCAAACCATTGAATCAATCTCTCAAACGTCCTAATTCATTTCAGATCGACCTCGTACTCCATACTATACTAGTGTTTAGTATTGAGCTTCATAAACTGTATTTCCACGTTGTCTCTTCCTTGGTTTATTCAACGACTTTTGGGAGAGCGCGATCAATGCTCTTACTAATGATAATAGAATGGCCATAAAAGCCTTGTTTGGTAAAGTGCTTTTTGCTCAGGGGTTAGAGTACTGACCCTATTTTAGAGTTTTTTACCAAACAAAGCTATAACCTCTTGTTTAATGCGGAGAGTTTCAACTTAAGAAAGTTTTGCAACTCATTAAAAAATTGACAAAATTACCCTCCTTACCTAACTCATTCACTTCACAGTTCTCTCTCATGTCCTCTAATATATAACCAAAAAAAATGACGAGCTAAACGCCGCCCACAAATCTCCGTATGTCGCCCGCGTATTGTCATGTTTTTCCCTTTATACCCCTCCCCTTATAATTCATATTACCACTTTATTCACCACTCTTCTTCCCTCCCTACTTACACTTCACGTGAAACCAAACCCCCAAAACTGTAGCCCCTCTACAATCCCACCCTGCACCGGAGCAGCCCCACGACAGCCCAATTCACCGCATGTGCTACCCACAGAACACAATTGTGAAGAGAATCAAGCAACACTAGAGACTTAGTCACTAACTTTAGTAAAATATATTCCAAATTTTTGTGGTTTCCAGCTTCTGTACTATAATCAAACAAATTTTGAGTTTCTAATTCAGGCTACAAATATGAATTTCCAATGGTCAAGCCAATATTAGCCGTACAAGTTAACTTGTTAATGTTATTGAACTATGGTGCAAATACATTGAACACTGCCACCACCCACTAACCGAACTGCACCGCCACTGCAACTGGGCTACTGCCAGATCCTCGCTCAACAACACAAATGGCCTCCCCCTAGTCATCTCCTCCTCCATCGAACCTCCATCTAGTGTTTTTTTTAATTTCACAAAATAGGAGGTCTGACCCTCCAAAACGGACCCTCTATAGGGGTCCGACCTCGAAACCGAACCACCCATGGAGGGTTCGGCCCAATGGATCGGACCCTCCATGGGAGGTCCGATTTTCGAGGCCGGACCCCCGATTTGGATGGTCGAACCTCCTATTTCGTGATATATAAAAAAAATTTWAAAAAAAAGACTAGAGGCTAGGTGGTTGAGGATGCGTGGGTGGGTGATTGGGGGGTCATGGTGACAGGGGGTAGGGGTGTTCAAAACCAGATACCGGAAATTATCCGGTCCGAATTTCCGAATATYCGAATTTTCGGAAATTTGTTTTTTGGATCCGATTCTGGTCCGAATTAATCYGAATATCCGAATTTCCGGATATCCGAAATAYCAGATCGGAAAACCGGATATCCGAATCCGATTAAACGGCGATGATAACCCTATATTATTATATTACCTGTATCTTAATTAGGAGTACGGAATTACTTGTATATTATAATCAAGGGCTTGGAACTTGTACAGAAAGATCATAACCCTATATTACTATATTACCTTTAATTTCCCGTCTAATTGTGATTATGCATATTTTATGTACAACGGATTATTGTATATAATCAGTTAATTTCCCAACGGACAAGTTGGTAAGCCCAATAATGTGAATTGTTATAGTTGATAAGTCCAATAATGTGAAAGTATGATAAAATGAATTGGGCTTTTAGCCCAATAATTCGTAAAATCGAATATCCGAATTGTCATTAATATTATTCTGAATCCGGTCCGGTTTTCGAATTCAAAAACCGGATATCCGGTCCGGTTTTTCCGAATTTTAAAAAACCGTATCACAAGTTCGAATTTTCGGAAAAATAAAACTGTATACCGTACCGGAATATCGGAATCGAAAATTTCTGCACAACCCTAACTGGGGGTGGTGTTGCGGTTGTGTACTTGTGTGGTATAGTGGTGGGTAGCAACTAGCAAGGGTGATGAACGCATGGTGAATAGGTTTAAAGAAGGAAGGGTGAGTGAGGGTATTTTAGTCTTTTGCATTAAAATTGTAGACATTTTTTTTTTTGGCGAGCGAGGTTTAACAATTTCCAAAAAAAAAAAAAATGTCTACTATATCATGTTATACAAACAACTTTTAGCAATGTTAAGTGTTACCAAACACATTTATTTAATTTTTAATTGTACTACCCACATATTTTAAACTTTTAGCAATATTAAGTTGGAAAAGGGAAACCAAGAACGGAACAAAAACAAGGAGAGAATCAAATCAAACTTTAGATCCAGTTGCTTCTGACAATTTAAAAAGAACTGGGCATCTTCACAGTTTGAATGTCAATCTCAAACCCAATTTCCATAGGCGGGTTTCATTTCAAATTAAAAGCCCATTTTTAATCAACTCTTTTACGTCAACCCGACTAATATTAAACACTGTTTTTATACTTCAAAGGTTCCGTCCCATACTCCCATGAGATAACATTAACAAATAACAATAAAAGGTTCACATGATACCTTTCAATTTTCCCATCCTTTTCAATCACACTCCTAGCCTTAGGCATAACGATTACAAGTATATTTTTATGATAAGATTGACTTATTCAAATCTTCTCTAAGTTGATAATATTTAATACCTCTATTTTTTGGCAATTTATTTTTTTAACAATAAAATCTCTTTATTTCTCAATTTGAATTCTCTTTTTTCTTTTTTTTTTTAATACTTTYTTCGTTTTTTTTACTACATTTTCCTTATTTTGTGTCTCTATTTACTTGATCCATTTATTATTGTTTTTTATTTTGGTGTGTAGTCACGTACACTTTTTTCTGATTCTACCCTCACTTTTTTGCTTTTTTCCTATTATCTCTATTATATATGCCAAGGGGAGCAACGGTGTCCCCTAGGCAATGATTCGTCCCTTATTAAATATAAACTATCTATTTAAAAGTCCATTAATTAATCAATTTCCTATTATAAAATTTTCCAATAAAGGAAGCTTTTAAATTTACCTCATAAATTACTACTCAAAAAGTTCAAACATTTATGGTTAAAAAAGTTATGATTTAAAAAACACTTTTTTTTTTCAAAGAAACACAATTTTTACAAGAATTACAATTCACAAAACGTCAAATTTAAATATTTTTTTTACAAATTTTAAGCACGTATAACGTGCACTAAAAAACTAGTAAACTCTATAAAGTAACACATTGATTTTTTTATTTTAATCTCATCATTTATGCACTATGTTGTGAAACCTGCACATTATATTGGTCTTTGTTAAAAGCACAATGTAGCAATTAAAGGAAGACAGATGGAGTWTGACACATCTACTTAAAAATTGTATTCCGTTCGAAATGTTTTAACTTCAATAATAGTTTTTCATGCATATCAATTAAGTGATTAGGGGTAAAACAATCAATTAATCACAGTACTTTTAATACTCCCTCCGTTCTGATTTATCTTTTACATTTGTAAAATTACATGTTGATTAAGAGAAATTAGTGTTTGGATAAAATATGTTGGTATTACTTGGAAGTTGTGTTATTATTCTAATTTGTTTGAGATATGTGTAGTAAAATTAAAGTGAATAAAAAAAGAGTGGATGAGATAAGTTTGGGTGGAAAATCGAGAATATAAAGGAAAAAAATAAAGGGTAATATGAGAAATTTTAGGAGTAAAAATAACATTAATGGGTAAAAAAAGTAAAATATAAAAAAGGAAACGTTAAGAATAAAAGGRAACAACAAAAAAGGAAACATAAAAATTAAACTGAAATGGAGGGAGTACCTTTTTAATATAATCAAGAATTGAATCGTATTCCCTCTGTTTCTGTTTATTCTTTACGTTTCATTTTTTTTATGTTCCCTTTTGTTCTTTACCTTTTGCTTTATTTCCTTTTTTATATTATACATTTTTACCTATTAATATTACTTTATCCCTTCCTAAAATATTTCACATTACCCCTTATTTATTTTTCTCATTATTCTCGATTTTCAGCCAAATGACCAAATAGGTATAAAAAATACACATTCTGACCATATGGGTATAAAAATTAGCACAAGCGACATTTGAATATATAATTTACACTTTGATGACAAATTAACCCAAAAAGTGGTAAAATTACAAATTTAAACCAATTTCATCAGAGTCAACAGTTGGGTATATAAGGTGATTTTGTCGTCAAATTCTAAATTATATACCCAAATGTCGCCTTTGTATTTTTTAATAATCATATGGTCAAAGGGTGTATTTTTTTATACCAATTTGGTCATTTGGCCCTCGATTTTTCCATCCAAACTTATATCCTCCACTTATTTTTAAATATTAAAAAATTCTCTCTAATTTATTGCACACATTTCAGATAAATTAAAAATAATACAACTTTTCGAGTAATAACAACATATATCTAAATGTTAATTTTCCATAATTAACATGCAATTTTACAAAAATTAAGAATAATAAATCAGAAAGGATGAAGTATGATATTAATCTTAAAATTATTTTTAGGGAAATTCTCAATGATAGGTATCAGTTTTCGCGAAATCCCAATAGTAAGTACGAGGATTTTTTAATCCCACTCATAACTATGAGTTTTGATTACATTCCTAACCGTGAGTATAATGAATATTTTCCGTTAACTTAGTGTTAAATATTAACCATGATTTTACCTTTTAACCACATTTAACTCCCTACCCAACAACCACCTTGCTGGTGGTCTTTGCCCAGTCAACATCCCACAGCGTGCTGACTCAACAGTAACACAGCGTGCTGACCTGGATCGGACCTAAATTCATTCCTGTGAATTCAGGTCCAAACCTGGATCGAACTTGAAAATTCAGGTCCGGTTCAAGTCTGGACCTGTTAGACCTGTTTTAATTTTTTTTATCAATAATTGAAAAAATCAATAAAAAAACCTATCGGACTTGTTGGACCCGTTGTGCATTGAGAATTAACAAGCAAATAAAGAATCAACATAAACAATTTCACAGAAATAATTACATACCAATTTCACAAATAGTAAACACTAAGAATTAAATAATTATAAAAAAAAACAAACATTGAGAATTTAAAAAACAGTAAGTATGTTAAAATATATTATATACTTCAATTCTTTCAATAATTTCATAACAATTTCACAAACAATAACAATTTCAAAAATTTAATTTAATATAATTAAATTAAATAAATAAATTGAAAAAATCATAATACTTGACTTTTTGACCTGGGAGGTTTTGCTGGAGTGACGAGTGGTGGTGGAGCGCCTGCGACACCAATGGCTGCGAGGAGGGCTGCGAGGAGTTGAGGCGTTGCGACTCTACGAGTTGGAGCTTGCAAGACTTGCAGGGGGCTGCGAGGAGTGGAGACACAGCCGCTGGTCCTGGTCGGGAGTACAGACGGTCAGACACCGGCGAGTGGGGCCGTGAGAGAGGACGAATTTTTAGGGTTTTGGTGAGTTTTGGGGTATACAGTATACTGGTAGGAGTGGTAGGTGTGTTGTGCGTATAGAGAACTAAGAGGAGAGTTACATTCATTTTGTTATTAATTTTTGAGTTTTAAAAAATATATTTTTAACAGTTATTCCGGTCCACCGGTCCGGGGCCTGAAAACCCCGATTTTGGACCGGACCGGACCGGAAGACCAGCTCCCCTAATTTCTTTGGACCTGAACCTGGATCAGAATCAGCGATCCGATCCARTTTCAAGTCCAAACCGGACCTTTGCTCACCCCTAGTGATCACACCCCCAACATCAAGCACGGTTGGRAATTCATAACATCATCATAGATTAATTTGTGAATTAAGGTTTAATTGGCAAACAAACCATGGTTAAGTGAAAAAAAACGATTTTTACAGAATATTCTTTCTTATAGTCACGGTTGGAAATTTACTCGTACCTATAATTGAAATTAAAAAAAACTCGTACCTACCATTGAGATTTCACGAAAACTCATACCTATCAATGGGAATTTTCCTTATTTTTATTAACTACTTCCTCCGTATCGGTTTAACTGCAACAATTGTTTTTCAGGCTTATCAAGGAGAAGATTTAAGAAGGTAAACGAACATAATGAAAATTATTTTAAGTCAATCAAGAATGGAATTGTACGATGTTAATCGTAAAATTATTTCATATAATTTGTCCGTTTTCACCTTTAAATCGTCTCCTTGATAAACGTAAAAAAAATRATTGCAATTAAAWCGTTACGAAAGGAGTATTTGTTCACTCCCTTTAAATTTTTTCTTTGATATACGGAAGGAAGTACATAATATATCTATCCTGAATTATATAAGTAAATGAGGAGTATAAGGGAATTTCAAAATGAATATTTTATACCTGTACTTGTATGAATAACTTGATTATTTATTTATTTATTTATTTATTTATTCCCTACGAAAAGACGTGTCACATGTGCTTAGCCATGCCTTTCTGTTGCTTCTTTGATTTGAGGTAACAGACTAACAGTGGACCACAAAACAATGTACTACATCAAAACTGGCTAAACACAAAAAGGGCGTTTTTTCCTTCTATCCATTCATATATACAGTGTCACAGTGAGCATGGCTAATTAAACTACAGTAGCAATAAGAAAGCAGCTTTTTTATACAAGTTGTTTGAACAATACAGCCGCACGTAATACAAAGACCCATAATTGAATTACAAATACGGAGYATTTTACTACTACCAGAAATATTCCTTCCCTCGTATTCACATCCACTCAAAACCCCAAAAAACCATAACATCCAAAACCTAAAACTCAACTTCTCACTGAGAAACCTACCAACCCTTCTTCTTTATTTATTTAGTCAAACTACTTACATGGGATTTTTTTCACTACTTACAAAAATAACCAAACCCCTTTCTCAACTCAACTGATGATACTGCATATTTACAATGCAAAATGACAAACTCTTCATCTTTGCTCTGAGAAATTTACCAAAATTCTTCTCATTTTCTACCTTTTTTCCTTTTTCTTTCCCTCTCTAAAATGTTATACGGTGCCTTAAGGCTACTTCTGTTTCATTGATCACTATATGTACTTCTTTGGGGGGGAGAGATGATGGGTTCTAGGCCAAGGCCGGGATGCTGCAGTTCCTGCGGTCCCTGTCTAGGCAATCAAACCCTTCAACTCTAACTGCCGGGTTGTGTCCAAAATTCGCCCTAACACATCCACCTTTCCTTGCTGAAGAGTTGGGTGAGGCTGCAGACCCTGTAACAGCAGCCTGTATAGGCGATGATGGCAGTGGTGAAATTGGGGGGATTAGTTGCTTCTCCTCCCTAAATCGAGCGTCCTGAATTAATGGGTTAGATACTCTACTTGGTGGTGAACCACAGAAAAACGGGGGCGATGAAGCTACTGGTGTGCTTGGCCTCTCACCACCATGAACAACTCCCTGTTTATAACAACAGGTCATTCTAGTTAGACCCCTCCAATCTTAAGCATAAAAACAAGTAATCCAATTAAAAAACCAAAGATTTCCAAGTAATTTACCAGTTGATTATTCAAAAGTTAACTGAAAGCTACATATCCAAATCCACATTAATTATTCCCTAATCTTTTACCGATTCAAATTGACAAACAACTACAGCAAAAAAATCACTTTCACATCACTCTGTTGCAGGTAATAAGTGGACAGTATGACGTGCCGAAAGGTAAGTTTAACTAGTCAAAGACGAATCAAACAAGGAATTAGTCACAAAAATTGACACARGAAGAATTAAGCAATCATACGTAATCACTAATATTAGTATACTAGTATTAACTATAACAATCAAAGACCCCCTTCATTTTGTCATATATAAATGGACCCATTCAAAAAATCGAATGAAAATGATAATACACAAACAGTGAGAAAACATTAAACATTAAYACCATAAGTTACAATGATAAAGATAGGTTGGTTGGCCATTTGAAAATCGCCCTTTGGCACACTTTCAAATTAGTACTCATATTTTGCTTTAGCAACAAACTAAGATCTCTTCCCTTTCAATTATGGGATTTTGCGCACCCACCAGCCACCACATCAACCACACACAACACATCACTACTTATCTCTTTATTAAAAGCTCCCCCACATAAGGACGATAACATCTACTAACAAAACATACCCGAGTACATCAAATTTCATTAACACTCCGTATTTTTTTTTTAATCAATCAAACATACAAATACTCTTACAGTATTTTAATTTATTTTTTTTAAATATATACTTGCAACTAGCCCAAAATCAGGACTATTCTGGGAAACAATCACGTCTTTTTCATTGTAAGATAGAAACAATCACGCCTCATTTCATCCTTTTTTTTTTTGAAATATATGGAAGCTTTCACTCCTCTATCCTTATTGAAATATGGAAAAAGTAGCACCTTTTTTCGAGATGAAACGTCTAAAATTCATATAATTCCCATACGGAGTACAAAAAATTAAAAAAAAAATCCAAGTTCAAACACAATTAGGGAAAAGATGGAAACAATCAAAGATATTTCATTACGACCAAAGATATTTAAATACAAACGGCAAATTAAGAGAAATTTGAGTATTAAAAATTAAGTATATTTACCTTACTGAGGATAATATCCAACAACTCAGACCCAGCTCTGGAATCGGTAAGCTCATGCCTGTAAAACAACCCAAATCAATTAAATTAAATCGAACAATTTAAGTTAACCACTAATCACACTAAATTGAAAGTTAAACTATCAAAAACACAATTTTGAATTTATTTTTACAAAAATGATATGCGAGTAACAAAATTTTCCAAGTCAATTAAATATGTTCCATTTTTCTGTAATCAAATAAATTAAACAATTAAACGTATRGAGAAATAATATTATATATTGAATATTCAAAAAGTAAGATGGACAAATATATGATTTTTGTGAAAAGAAATTAAAAAAACAAGGTAAAAAAATATATGTTTTTTTGTGTAATAAATGGAGAAAAATTGGGGAAAAAAGATYTGAATAGATAAGGTTGGAGAAATTACCCAAAGTGCCAGCGCATAGGTCTTGAAGGTTCGTGAACAGAGTTAAGGACACCAACACGACGAGGTTTAGGGCATACGACCGAATCTTTTCGATCAGCCGTTGATATCTTCACATAATTCCTCCTTTCTTCACGAGATGCGACACCGTTTTGTTGAATCCCACAGTAATTCATCTCTTTCCTTAAGATCGCTAGCTTTGATCTATCTATCTTTTTTTTCTTTTTTTTTTTTTTGGTAAAATCTAGTTGATTAGTGTATGTATTTACGAGGTATTTACACGAATCGAGAATGAAAGAACCTATTGTCGAAATAATAACGCCTGCAATAAGAAAGAATAACGAAACAAAACGTAGTCGTTAATTACGAAGCTTTGAAAAGAGATCTGAAATCGAATTTGAAATTGAATTACTAGTGACGAAAAGGTTGTTTTGTTTGAATCTCGTGACTCGAAAATCAATTGAGAGAAAAATGGTTGCGTTTGAGTGATGAATATATAGTGACAAAAGGTAGTGAGATTTGAAACCTAATTTAAGCAAGGAAACCTCGTCAAAACAGCAAGTTTTTTACCTAACTTCAGCTCGAATCGATCAAATCTTAAACCAAAAACAGAAATTTTACTCTTCCTAATTTTTTCTTCGATAAATCAAATTGGAAATGAAAATTACAAAATACTCGACAAATTCAATCTAATACGGGTAAAAAAGGAGCAATTGAAGAAGAAGTACCTGATTAAAGGAAGGACGAAGAGCTAACAAGTGAGAACGAAGCAAAAAAGAGAGACATGAATGAAGGCCGAATGAAGTAGGCGAGAAAGAAAGAAGATGGGGAAAGTGGGGGGTAGATGTGTTTTATAGACTTCATTTTTCTTGGAGGAGACAAGCCACTCATTAAAAAAAAATTAAAGGAAGAGAGAGAGAGAGAGAGAGAGAAAAATCAAGGGGTAAAAAAAAGGAAAAAGGAAATAATAATTTAGAAAATTAACCAATGAGGGAATCAATAAAGAAGGAAAGTGAAGGAGAGAGAGAAAAGGGAAGAAAGAGTTGGGAGGAGCTGAAAATCTGCAATCACACACCTGCAAGCCTTGGGAGTTGTAATATTAATATTTTATTAAATTAATTAATAATTTAGAGATTTTTTTGGGGGGGTTKWTTAATTATGGGAAAATATTGATTGAGATTTTTTGTTAGGGAAAGGAGAGATATGAGATGAGGGATGTGTGTTAATTTAATAATGATTCATGCTGGCGGTGCCTCTCCGAACCGTATGACAGGCGGTACCTAACCGTTACTCGCTTTATTTAACCTAAAGAAAAAAAAGGGGCTTCAGATTTTTTTTTCCACGATTTCTTGGGCTTGTATGAATGATACCCATACATAATTAATTAATTACGGATTGGAGTAGTCTCCCGATTTCATATTATTTTGTGTACCTTTTTTTATTTTATATTATTTTATGATGATTTGTGCATTGTGTTTTATTTTATTTTTGGACATGTCTTTACTATTTTTAATATAATGAACATATCATTTTCGCTTACTTTCCCCCTTTACACATTCTTTCTTCAATATACTTCCTTCGTATCAAATTAAACGCAACAAATCAAATTTTACGTATTTCGATGTTTAGATTTATCGATGTAAATGAGMGAATTAATCAAAATAATTTTAACACAATAAAATTATAATCTATTTTTTATTATGTTAAAATTATTTTGAATAAGTTGACAGTTTGCATAGTAAAATCTCAACCTTAAAATGCATGAAATTTGATTTGTTGTGTTTAATTTGATATAAAGGAAATATTTTYCSTTTTTCACTTTTTTGACTCAATTTTTATAATAATACTTTTATTCATAATTTTTCCCCAAATAGTAAATGCACAAAACAATATGGAGCGGATGGAATACATAACATGATACCACTACACCTCTATACGAGCGACTTTTTTAAAAAAATGGTCTACTTTCTTTGTTATTTTAATCCTAACATAAACATGTGGTTGAATTTCTAGGTAAAATTTTATTGTCGGTCCTCATAAGAAGAGAAAATAAGGGTTATTATAACGAAGAGTGATAGGAACATGTAACTAAGAAAATAGGGAAAAACATTAATTGTATGGAGTAGTTAATTTGAAATTTCATTCTCAATAATCTATAAAAATATATTAAAAGGAGTGTCATACAATGTGCTTACGCCATGTGGACTTCTTCTAATGTGATAAGTGATGTGGCATCCTAGTTGGATGCCACTTGGACATAACCTGGGTGACGTGGCGCCCTTAGAAAAGGCCACGTAAGCATACTAATAGGGATGACTTGTATCCCTTCGAATCATGCCACGTGTATAGACATCTGTTCTGGTAAAAGAATAATTAAGCTGATTTATGATGGAGGCTACTGAAGGAAGTAACCCTAAAAAAGGGAAACCCTAGTAACCTTAAAATGGGCCTCATATGGTAAATAAAATCCAAGCCCACTGTTCAGGGGAACAGTATAAATATCCCATTTATTGCACTATTCCCAGATTACGTCATTTTTACCTTTCACAGCATTCAATTCTCTGACATTACTTTCACCAAAAAGGGAGATTCTCTGATCCCACCTCATTTAYTCTTTTTCCTCTTTTGATCATTGTCTGACTTAGGCATCGGAGGGGGGATAATCGATAGATTATCTCCTTTGTTTCAGGTTGGACGAGAGCACTGAAGTTGAGAGCCATCTTCGTCCAAAGCCTGACCAAGTCGAGAGCATCCTAGTCTGGTGGTCCATAAGTCGAGAACAGTTCCGGTTCCCCAACCTCTCGACGTTTCATCTTAAGTCTCTCACCATTCCATAGCAGGCGTGACTAGGGAGAGCCTAATCACCCCTCGAGTATTCCACCTCATCTTACACGTTACACTTGTAACAACATTTGGCGCCGTCTGTGGGGAGGCGTCTAGTCATGTCTGATCAGGATAACAGTATCGAAGCTACTCGAACTCGGCTCTTCGGGGCTGATCCCGAAGCCAATCCGGATCCTCCAATCGTCATCGATGAGGTGGATGATTATGAGGACCTGGACAAAGGCCACGATGAGGAGCCTGTAGACGATTCAACAGTCTACATCTCCAAACGGGAATATGATGAACATCTAGCCACAYAACGCCAGCTCTTGGAGAGTGTTAAGACGCTAGGCCAGATGGTTCAGGACCTCCAGCAGGCTCAGTCGAGGCAGTCTGAGATGTTGTTGGCCAAAGGAGAGTTGGAAAGGAAGAAAAGTAAGCTAGTAATCGAAGGAGCCAGCACTCCTCCGATTCCTAAGCTGAAAACTATGGCGATTAAACAGCCCACTCCTGTCAACAAACCTTCAAATAATGAGAAGGCACGGCCTATGGCTAAGCCATCTACTAAGCCTTCAACTAAGCCTTATAGGCGAACGCCCCATCCAAAGAAGTCTCAGATGCAAGAGAAGTCTCACCGTTCCCATTCAGTTGAATCTCACTCTAGCCCCACTCAGCATGCTCCCAAGCTATCGACGCATGATGTTCGGCAGCTTATTGAGGCCAAGAAGGCCAACAATTCTAAAATGGACGTCCGTTGGTTACTGGAGGCTAAGAAGCAAGCCAGAGCTKCCACCCAACTCAACCGTCCACAGTACTCAGGCTCTGGATCGACTCCTGTTATGGAAGATCCAACCTTGTCAGTGTTCCGAGGCAAGAGCCCTCATCGAAGCATTAGAGATCCCGTTCTCTTGAATTTATATAACACTTTGGGGGGGGAGAGAAGCAACGTTTCGACATTGGGGGTAACCCTTTGTCTCAAGGCCATTTGCCAGCTGCCTACACTAGCAATGGTCTAGGCGTACAACAGCCATCCGATCTGGAAAGGCTTCGAAATCTCGCTCTTATTCAGCACTCACCTCTCTCCGCCTCAATTACACTGGCCCCCAAACCGAAGATTAAGTTCCCGACGATAGCATCGTATGACGGAACGACAGATCCTGACGATCACTTGGCAATGTATAAGCATCTGATGCTTAAAACGCCAGCGGACGCTGCCACTTGGTGTCGATTCTTTCTTGCCACGCTATCGGGTATAGCTTAGAAGTGGTTTAATGGACTTCCTTCTTGGTCCATCCACAACTTTACTGAACTATCTATGATATTCTCTCATCATTTTATGGCTAATCTCCAAGAAAAGAAGTGCAGTATACATTTAGCTCAGATCAAACAGCGAAACGGTGAGTCGTTGCGTAGCTATGTCAAGAGATTCAATCACGAAGCTCTTCAAATCCAGGGGCTGTCCCAGGATGTTGTTTTTGATMGCTTTATTCGAGGTCTACATGATGACTCCGATTTCAAGTTTGAGATCGTGAAAAAGGGGTGCTCCGATTTAAAGAGTGCCCTACGAGAGGCCGAGGATCACATTCGTACTGAGGAGGTCTGCTCAGTTTCGAGAAGTGATCGGCGAGAGGTGAAACATCACCAGAATCATTCGCCCAAGCCCTCTGGAGGTTCCTCTCACAAGGCCAATCAAAGCAAGGGGGGAGGAGACCGACGAAAGCAGAGTACCTGGTCTATCGACAAGTCGAGAAACCAGAAGCGAAAGTGGGAAGATAACGGTCCCAAGTATGAATTTACGAAGGACCTTTTTCAGATTTATAAAGAGATGAAGGACAAGGTGGAGATTGAGGATCCACCACCAATGAAAACAGAAAAGAAGTTTCGAGACAAGAATAAATACTGCAAGTATCATGAAGACATTGGACACTATGCTAATAGCTGTCATGTTTTGAGGAATAAGCTAGAAGAATTGGCAGACGAGGGCAAAATCCAAAGCCCATCTTATCAAAGGACAAGTTAAAAAGGCCAAGGGTGACGAGGCCAAAGAGGATGATGGTGACACCGACACTGAAGTATGCCACATGATTGCTGGTGGTTTGTCTTCCGGTGGACCAACGATCAGAGGAAGTAAAGACTACTTAAGAAGTCTAAAGGTTGCCGAAGATTCGCCTGTTCAGGCTGACGAGACCTTTCCGGAGGTTCTAATTTGTTCGAAGGATCAGGGATCCATTCGATTGCCCCATGATGATCCGCTTGTGGTAGAAATGAAAGTGGCGAACATGAAGGTGAGACGAATCCTTTTTGATACCGGTAGTTCATCTGACATCATAAGTTGGGATTGTCTCACCAAGCTGAAGTACAATGATGACGACCTTGTAAAGGCTACCCATCCGATTGTAGGATTGGAGGAGGGGTGATCCACCCTATGRGAATAGTCACCCTTCCAGTAAGGTTTGGTAACCGTGACACATGCAGGCATTTGCGGGTAAAGTTCTTAGTAGTCAAAGGTCTCATTGCCTATAACATCATTCTTGGTCGACCAACGCTTAACTTATCCAAATCAGTGATCGTCACCCATCTCATGCTCCTCAAGTTTGTCTGTGATGACAAAAAAACGATAGGGTCGATACATGGAGACCAGCAATCGGCTAGGGAGTGTTACCTTACCACTCTCAAGCCCATTGCTCGGGGGGAGGAAAAAGACGAATATGATGTTCAACCTGCCCAGAAGAAGAGAAAGTCAGGGGAAGTAATGATGGTGCATGGCGTTCACCAAGAAGCAATGGYTGTTCATGGTTTGTACCAAGCTGCTTCGAAGCCAGAAACTTCAGATGCTCCTGAAGAGTATGTCCTCGATCCAGCTAAACCGGACAGGACAGTTAGGGTTGGACAATCAATCGACCCCTCCCTTGGTCAGGAGATCAGACGGTTGCTATCAGAATTCAAAGATGTTTTTGCTTTCTCCGTCGAAGAGATGCCAGGAATCGATCCGTCGAT
>SNQN01001426.1:0-21747 GCA_008642245.1 Bassia scoparia
AGTACCATGATCAGATCTTACTGCAACCAGTGAACAGTTCAACTAGTTCTGCAACAGTTTTACTAACACCTCGAACTCCTCAAAGGTCTCATCTTTGGAAGACAAGCATAGAGTCCAAGTGTACTTGGAGTAATCATCCACTATAACACATACATACATGTAACCGCTCCTGCTCTGCACGCGCATAGGACCACACAAATCTATGTGAATCAGTTCAAGTGGTCTGCTTGTACTGACCTCTCTCTTTGGCTTAAAAGATGACTTGACATGTTTTACTTTGGCACACTCTGAACATACTCTATCCACCACATACTTAATGTCTAGCAAGCCAATCATTAAGTCATGGGTTTGGAGTTTGTTCAGAAGTGTAAGACTAGCATTCCCAAACCTTTTATGCCATAGCCACTGATTCTTTTCAGCGACTGCAGTCAAACAAATGGACTTGCCCTTGGGGCTTTGATCCAAGTATGTTACATAAAAATCCTCGAATCTGGTTCCTTGGCAGACCAGTTCATCTGTTTAAGTGTTAACTAYGTGACAAAGAT
Source organism: Bassia scoparia (assembly GCA_008642245.1). NCBI lineage: Eukaryota > Viridiplantae > Streptophyta > Magnoliopsida > Caryophyllales > Amaranthaceae > Bassia > Bassia scoparia. Next base: position 546 of record SNQN01001426.1, read on the forward strand.
CAGCTTGAAACTCGACTCTATTGCCTTTGTCACACAGTTGAGAGATGCTCAAGAGATTATGCTGCAAGCCCTCAACATAATATACATCATCAATAGCTTGGGAAAGAGACTTACCAAACTTACCTAGGCTAACAGTGGTATCCTTACTGTTGTCTCCAAATGTGACTCATCCCCCATCATAGGCTGTAAGTGAGACAAACTGTTCTTTATGTCCTGACATGTGTCTTGAGCAGCCGCTGTCCAAGTACCAGTAGGTATCTCCTCTCGCTTTAGCTTGCAAAAGCAAATCAAATGTTAGGTTTGGGAACCCAATCAGGATTGGRTCCCAATTCATCACCACTGGTCTGCTTTTTGTCCTTCCTGAGCCAGACCAACTTAACATGTTTACTGTTCTTGCTTTTGCTTCTCCTTTTATGAATACATTCATCAATTTTGTGTCCACCCTTACCACAGAAATTGCACACATGCATATCTTTGGCAGACACATACTTACCTTTCTTGTATTCCTGAACCTATGTTGTGTCTCTGGGTGACCACTTGGAATTGTTCCTCCCAGCAGTATACCCTAGACCAGTACGACTACTGTTTCCCTGAACAGACACTATATGATCTAGATTGCAACGGGGAGTCAGTAGTTTGTCAACATGATTTTGACTCATTTCAAGCTCTTTGTCTCTGGTTTCAAGCATTTTCAATAAAAGCACATTCTTTTCATCCATAGATTTAAAATCAATTCTCAATTTTTCAAAATCCATTTTAAGACTTGAAATCGCAGACTCTTTAGTCATATTGACAGAACTGTCCTACTTACCCTTCTTCAACTCATGAATTTCACAAACTAGGTCACATATTTGTCCTTCATACTCATCAATCATTTGACTAACTTCTGGATCAGGATGAGCAGAGTTAACAGTAAGAAGTGCAGCTTTTGGTCTTGACAAATTCACTATGTAATTCCTGAACATCATCTAATAACAAGTTAAAAGCTTGAAAAAGGTCAGGTTTGCTAAGATTCTTTGCCCTTTCTTTGGCTGCAGCAAAGTTGATTGGATCCTCTGGAGTTTGACTTAAAACAACCAGAGGACCAGTTAAACCACCACGTTCATCATCGGAAAAATCATTTTGATGAAGTTGTGACTTAACTRTTTCCAATTCAGCTTTACACTGGTCTGGTGCTACTTCTAATTCAGCTTATTCATCTTTTAATTGCATACAAACATCCTATAAATGATCACAACTAGCACTAGCAATTTCATATTCATCTGTTTTCTTCTTAAGGTTCTTTTTACCCTCTTTATAAGCAGTACTTAAAGCCAAGATTTCATCAAGCACAGTTTCCAAACATTCAAGAATATTATCTCTTTCATAACTATACATATCTTCATGAATTTTAGAGACAGCTACCTGTTGTGAACTGGGTTCTCYTATTTTGGCCATGAGACATCTGTTTTAACTACTGTTCTCCCAAACTGGTTTGGGAAACAGTTCAAGGAAATCAGTCATACAAACTTTGTCTTCTAATGAGTCTTCCTCCTCGTCTGAATCAGACTCTGAGTTGCCCCACACAGAAGCAACCATGGTTCTTTTGAACGCTTGTTTCTCATTCTTCATGCTTTGCCTATCCTTCCACTTGGGACAGTTTTGATGAGATGTCCAACTTCTCCACACTTGAAACAACTTGCATTAGAAGAGTTAGTCTTATTGGAATTCTTACCCTTCATAAATTTTCTCTGGTTATTGAAGTGTTTCTCGAAGCGTTTGGCCATCATCATGGCAATGTCATCTTCTTCATCTTCATCAACTGTTCCCTTCAATGCAATACCCTTTACTGGTTCCCTGTCTATTTTGGCATCAACCAACATCTCATGTGTCATGAGGGAACCGATCAACTATTCTAGTGTAACAATAGTTAAATCTTTTGCCTCATACACTACAGTCACCTTTGCTGTCCAAGCACCTGTAAGGCTTCTAAGCATCTTCGTTACCAGGTCCTCGTCAGTAAAGTTCTTACCAAGTGATTTTAGATCATTTACTATAGTCATGAAGCGTTCCAAAAGCATATTTTATCTCTGTTCTTTTTTCCATATTAAAAGCTTCAATTTTGACATAAGTAATCAATCTTAGAACGTTTTAGTCGCTGGTACCCATATGTAAGTTCTAGGGTATCCCAGATCTCCTTGTGAACTGACATGCTGAGATCTGTTGGTCTCGTTCTCGCATGGCTTGCTGTAGGATGGACATGGCTTTAGCATTCTTCTTCAGTGTCTTGTAGTCTGTGCTTATGTATTCGCTTTCTTTCTTCACATGAACCACAACCTGATGAATAAATCTTCTTGACACGGCTGGACCATTTTCACAATCATCCAGCATTCATAGTCAATGCCCATAATGATGTTTCTGCTTCTGTACTTCCACTAGACATAGTTTTTCCATTGAACTTGGGAGTTTTTGCTATTGTATCCAATTGCTTGCATCTCCTGAGTATCATGTTTCAACTTCTCTAGGTGTTAACCGTACAAGAAGCTTAGGTTCTGATCCAATTGAAGGTTTCCCGAAGGTACTCAAGAGGGGGGGGGTGAAATTGAGTGCTAATATATATTTTGTTTGTGTACTGTTTTAGTAGAGTAGACCAGTTGGACTGTCTCGCAGCGGAATAAGTGTTGAAATAGTAGAACGATATCGAGCAATAATAATAAAGACACGCAAATTAACGAAAGTTACCCAACTCTAGGCTACATCCTCCTACCTAGTTACTTTTATTAAATCTACTCCGAAAATAACAAAGCAATCTCACACCAATGTACGTAAACTCACACTACAATTGTCACCCAACTCAACCCAAGTGTGATAGATCGCACTTGAACTCGCAAGCACTCGCAACTGAAATCACATTGCTACCCAATCACAACCTTTGTTGGTAATTCAACACAACTCATTTTCTCAATTACTCACTTTATGAATTTACAAGAGTATTTGATCGCTCAATATGTGTGCACTCTTGTGTATGGATTGTACTTGCTTGATCTAGGCTTAAAGACTTTGCTTCTTTCTTTCTTTCTCTCAAGATCACTTTTAAGAACGTGGAGAGAAGTGTTATTCGTGAGTCTATATGCATGGATATTTATAGCCAAGGCCTAGCAATTACTAGTGATGCAACCCTAGAATATAGGAGATAAATAAAGATATATCTATCCCTATATTTTAGGAAAGTCCAATAGATATTATTCCATACAAGATGATATATATCTTATGTTACTTTAATTACATCTCAAGTAATTACATACATATCCAAACATATATTCCCCCAGTCATCTTTGAAGTTTCACAAAATGTCATAAGAAAACTTTTCCCAAAAAATATTTTTAAGAAAACTTTCCAAAAATCTTTTCTTGCTCGACAAGATGATCCGCGTTGTGAGAACAATACAACTGTTCTCCCAACTGGTAGGGTCAAAGTCAATCAACCAACTGGTTTAGTTGCCTTCAACTCTAAAAGAGAAAGTTCAAGGCCCAATGCCATCAACTAATAATACAAGCACTCAACAAACACATTCATGCACTTAATACAACAAGAAGACTTATTCTAATCCTAGAACTAATCTTCAATGTTCTTCAACTTCTCAAAGCTTTCTTGATCTTCAATATAATCTTGATCTTCTCGATTCTTCCTCGAAGGACTATCTGCTTCAATAGTTGGAATTCCTGTATGCCAAACACATATAGCAATTTGCACAGTATAACTTGTTAGCATACATGTCACTCTCTTTCATGTGACCAAGAACAGTATCTCAGCTGTTCAAACCAGCTGTATTCATCAGACCAATGTTCCTGTTGTTGGAACTGTTTGTCATCACTCAAAACACTAGGGAACTTAACACTAAGTGTGCGCATGCTAGTTTTGAGCTTTGTTACTTGTTGGCATGGTTTTATTTGCTAAAGTTTGAACTTATACTCTAACAAGCTTCTTCGAGCCATATGTTTCCGCACAGTTTGAATTTGTATGTGAGACATTTTGCATTGGAAAGTAGACTTCGATAGCTTTCCAACGGTATATTACAAGCTGCAATCTGACCACCGAGCGAGAAGTTATGGTCGTTTGAATTCAAGGAAGTTGAGGAGGGCGGACAAAAGCAAAAAGGCGCACCCGCGTCTCCCTCAGTTTGGCCCGTACCTCGAGGTTGGTCTACGCATGGGGCCTGAGACTGCAGACCCTCCACTCAAATTCCAAAAGCAAAAATGAGCGTGTGTGCATCCCAAGGTGGGCTCGCGCCCTGGCTCGCGCCTCCAGCCCACATGTGGGCCTGCGCCTCCAGCCCTCGCCTCCATGTCAGCCCGCGCCTACGTGTCACTCTGAGCCTGTTGACTTTTTGACGTTTGACCTGACTTTTGAGGAGCATTTGGCACATGTGGAAATTAGTAATGATATTCTTGTAATTTTTATAAGCCTTGTAATTGAGTTAGTATATATAGTTTTAGGAGAAAAACAAGTGGAGTGAGTAACAAGATAGTTAGTGAATAGAATTAATTACATTTTCAGATTTAAGAAATTTCATTTTCCATCTTCTTCTTCACTTTGTTCATAGCTTAGGAGAGAGAAAGTTAGTGTTCTTGATATTGTTTGGGCTCTAGAATCATCAATTTTTAACCATTTCTTGAAAATCTTATATGCTTTCCATTCATTTTTTTGAGGTAAATTCAATTCTTGCATTTGTTTTCAGTTTACGTTTTCTACATGTTTTTGGCACAATTCGTTTTCTAGGTTTTTATGGGTTTTCTTGTTGTTTTCAATTTTGATTTCTCTTGTTGCTAGATAGATTCTCTTATTTTTTTTGAGCAATTTGCACTTTGTTTTGCTAAATTTTGTTTAGTTTTGTGCAAGTTCTTGAATACACTTTTTTTGCTTTGTTTTTGTTGATCCCATGACAAATTTTATGCTTTCACTTGTTATTTTTGTTGTTTCAATGGTTCCTAAAAAGTCTAGTGAGTAGTTTACTTACTTAGGAATGCTAGGGAGCCCAAATATAACCAATTAATGCCAAAATGATATAATTATCTCTCTTGAACCATTTTTGTTACCAAATTGTGGTTTCTCAATCTTGCTTTGTTTTGGATTTGGCCACCCAAGGCTTTGTGTGTGTGAGAGAGAGTGAGAGAGGGAGAGAGAGAGAGAGAGAGAGAGAGAGAGAGAGAGAGAGAGAGAGAGTTTGCCTTGTTCAACCTTTGCAAGGGATTGGAGGGTTGTTTAGGGTATTGGTTTAATCACTTTTTGACTAATTCTTGKGAGAGCATAAGGGGACTTAGGTTTGAGCAAGTTTTGATAGTGTTGGATGACTTGGGAAATGATTCCAACCAATTTCCTAAACTAAGATCACAATTACCCTTAATGTTGAAATTGAGATTATCACTTTGATTGGCATATATATCTATTATATAGATGGGCAAGCTAGTATTCGTAAGTGTTTGTGCATTTTTTTGATTTCAAAACCCTTATTTCAACTTTACTTCTAGTCTAAAAGATTTCAAAACCAAAATTCTAGTGTAAACCACCCAAACTTAATTGAATTACTTAAGTGCTTTACTCTAGCCTTCCTTGCGGATCGACCCTTGACTTGCCGTTACACTTGTGTAGTGTTAGGTTTAGGTTTATAAATTTTGTTTAATAGCCTCCTTATCGGTTTAATTAGTTCAACGACCCTTGGGGGAGCGCCCGTCAATCCTGCATTACACGGAACTTAGGTCGTTGGCACTGAGTTTCCGTTTTTTAGGCATCATGTCTGATTAAAGTGTGTTCTACAATTGAGACAAGACCGGGGGGGCTCGTTTAAGATTGGCGTTGGTGCACTACCTATGTAACCAACTCTTAAGCTTGATGCCCATCCTCACCATGATGCGCGGCTGCGTGCCCTACAAAGCCATAATGGTTTAGACCTCCTTTAATTTGAACATCCCAACAGGTTGAATGTGTTAAGGACCGTTCTAAGCCTAGTGACGGGACCCACTTGGACACCCGGACCGACCAGTTCGATAACGTAGCAACAGACTCTAGGTGGCTAGACTGTTTCCTTTTCATTTACATATATATAGGGATCATGCTAGTGTGACAATGTGTTATGTGTTTTTAGCTAACTAAGGACCTTAGCTTTGCATACTAAAAATAAACGAGTCATGTACGAGTCATGTAACAGTCTCATATAGCAAGTGATCATTCCTTAGGCGTCGTAATGTCGAAATGGTTGTAAGCTCGAATCGTTTAGGCTTTACGTCCTATTGCATCGCACAATTGTAAACGAGCGCCAAAACTCGTGATTCGCCTTTCATAAAAAAAATTCGGAAAAAAGAAAAAAAAATAGATTGAAAAATAAATAAAGGCGAAAAACAAACTTTTTGCGTTCTTGCATTTTCATTTTGAGTCAAGTCAATAAGGAATGATCACTATTAGGCCATGCATTGAGTCTAGTCAAGGAAGAAAGTTATACACAATTTTCTACAATGGTTGAGTCTATTACACTCTCATGCAGGATAGAGTCATCTACATAGAAACTTTAAAGGTCGGTAAGGCACGGTCTACTAGTTCCTATTCCTTTGCACTAAAGGATTGTTCAGCACCTCAAGTCTAGCTTCTCCAATTCCTCACCTCCACAAATGGGTGAAGAAAGCAGCACCACTCGCGACATCACAGAAATGCAATCCTCCATTAACACCATGCATGCAAGGATTGTTTCACTCGAGCAAGCAACAACACAAGTTGGCCCACAGTTCAACCTAGTGAACATAGTTCTCAACACGATGGCTAATCAAATTGAGTTCCTTAAATCTAAGGTGCAATCATTAGAAGCAACAAAGAAAGTGCTAGCAGAAAAGACCATTGGTGGTCTTTTACCAATCAAGACTGAAATTGGGGGGGACGACCAAGATTTCGAAAGAGACGCGAGTACACTACTTTGCGGATGAGCAACAAGCAAGCTTTTGAGAAACTCTTCGCTCAAGGCTTATTCACTCCAGTGGGCCCAACTCCAGATCCACCAATTGACAAAAGGTCCACAAAGTGGGACAAAAGTAAGTACTGTGAGTACCATTGTGGCCATGGTCACTCTACCGATGAATGCATTACTTTAGAGGATCTCATACAAGACATCGTTGATGATGGCGACCTTCCTATCCTTCCTGAGGGTGAGAAGCCAAGCAACAGAAGCAAAGCAGTCACCCGCAGCACCCGCAATTTAGAACAAAAGGCGAAATGAGAAAGAGTCAATAAACTCCTAGCATAGGCTGAGTCGGAGAGTCCCTCCACCTATACAGTCATTTTCCTTTTTCTTTTATATTTTCGAGTCTATGTCAACAAGGATAAGGTCTTGTCATCACATTAGCCTTCCACATTAATAAATTTYTTTTTTATTTTAATCTTCTTTTTTATTAGCCTTTCATGTGCTTCAATTTTGATAATGAAATGCTAATCAACACATGACCTCACATAGAAAAAATGAAAAAAAATTGAAAATTGGACATTGCTCGAGAGGCCTTATTTCATAGCTCCACAAAAACATCCTTCTCTCTCCATGCACCCTATCACAAGTACAAATCAAAGTAAAGTCCCTTGTAACCCACTTGAGCCTTCTTATGTAAACGAATACAAAAGGCCAATTTCTTTCACACCTACATCATCCTACCTTCTAAGGTGCTAAAGCGGGACAAATCAAAACAAAGATCAAAACCAAAAATAAGCGGTGGTTTAGACAATACAGACAAAGAAAGAGAAAGCCAACAAAAAAGTCAAAAGGAAAACTTTCAGTCACAAAGAGCGATAAAGTCTATCCCAGCTTCGCACATTGTAAAGTTCACAAAAGAAAAGCAAAATGCAAAGGCAAACATACTTCGCAGAAAGTTYGCCGAAAGCCTCACACCCCACACCCAGCCTAAAGCCCTCTACAAATGAGCATTGTCCAAGCCTAGCTAGGCCRATTCCCCACAAGGTTTCGTCCTAGGAAAAATGAGGCACCACTTGCACGCATGACCTCACGAACTACGATCGGTCTGATTTCACTTGGATACGTAGGTAGCCTCACCCCGAGGTTCGACCAAATAAATAAAAATAAAGAGGTCATTTGCATCATCGTGTTGGTTTTATTTTTTTAGAAGTTTGAAGCACCAATTCTTAGTCTAGAACTTGAAATAGGCTCGAGTTTGAACCAACATCTCTTAGCCAGCCATATCAATCCCCTCATCATGTAACTCATAGTCACAAAATTGAGTCCTTTTTGTTTTGTAGATCCCTAGCCTTTCTTTCTACAACCCTAAGGACTGTCTTACTCATCATACTGCAACCATACAGTCAGGCTCTTGCTCATGTAGTCAAAATTGCACATTAGTCAGCTCCAACAAGCCGTGGGGGCTTTGCTTCAATAGTGTCATGTCTATCGCAACATAAAGTTTACTTGTCAAAGCTCGAGGGGCTTGCATCATCAAATAAGTCCTTGTCCCTTTCCTAAAGGAGCAGTAAATTTCAAGTTCCTGACTTGAATAGTCACAATGAGATCTAGAAGTAGCAAACATGGTACATCAATGGTAACTCCAACGAAATTGGGGGCTTTCAATGTCAAAAGAGTCTCCATGCATGCAATTGACTCTACAAGGCATGGTCTCAACTCATTAAAGGCTTTACATTGGCATAAGGGTTCTCATTCAAGCAACACGCTCTCTGCCCGAGGGAGCACTAAGCTTAAGTTCCTCACTTAAATGTACATCTTCGCTACATGTTGAGCCTTAAGCAAGCATCCATAAGCAAATGCATCACTACTTGTGCCCAACAAGTTTCGCATTGATCTTCGTACTACCATTCAGAGTCATTGGGGGCTTACAACAAAAAGGAACAAGCTCCTTTTATTAGAAGCACATTCAACTTAAGTTGATCAAGGACGTTAGGCGCTTCATACGCGAAAATATATTCGTCACTGTGCTCAACCAATGCCATGCTCTTCAACAAGCAACAAACTCAAGTTCATGACTTGAGTCAGCACCATGTCTCGGCATAACAAAACAGGTGGGCTCATACCAGAAAGGGAAGACTTACATGCAGCCCATGCATGATCCCTCATGAAGCACTAAGCATGGAAGGATCAATGAAGATTCAGCATTGCACTAGGTCAAAGTCCTTGTCAACCTTACAACAAGTGCAAATCATCTCAACACTGTAAAAAGGCTCCAGACATTAAAGCTCTCAGCACCACAAAGGTTCAACTGCAGCATTGTCACAACACAAGAGGCCCTTCGTCATAATTCGGGGGGCTACCAATGCACCAATGATAGACACAAAATGCCTTTTTCGACACAACTTGTAAAGGAAGGTTTCATCTTAACATGTTGTGGGCTTGATCCCAAAATTTAGTAAAAAGAACTCTATTTTGCAAGTATTTTGAAAAACTACATTAACTTGTATTTGCTTCCTTGACCAAATGGTTAATAAAATCCATTGCACTGCATAAAATCATTGCACTACGGTCCTTGCATGATAGGTCTAAGACAAGTTGACTTGTGAGTCCGGAGTCAAGGTCAATACACAAAGTTGTAAAAGAGTCAAGTCAATGCACAATGTCTCATACAAGTTGCATGCATAGAGTTAGTCAACTCACAAAAGCACCAATACAAAGTTAAATAAGTCAACTCAAAGTTAAGAAGTCTAAGCGAATCCTAAAACAAACCAATGCAAAGCTAGGGTCCACCTTTATTTTCAAATTTTGCAGTTACATAGCCAGGGGGCTAACCCCAAAGCAAAGCAAATCACGTTGTCACTAGCATTTCGTAATTCAGCAATCCAAGTTTTGTGTAAGCTACAGTCCAACATCTCACGTCAGCAACAGATCAGGGTATCTACACAAGCATTAGGCTCCTTGCCTAGCAAACAATGATTGGCTTCCCGAGCCAAGCACAATGTTTTGGGGGCTGACTTCTAAACATCAATCGGCTCTGCCAAGTAAACATTCAGAAGATACCAATACAAGTACATGAATGCCCTATTCATTCTCCAATTCAAAGCACTACCATTGCAGGACGTCATGCCATACATTTTACAAGGGACAATAATCATAGTCCAAGGCAGAGCAAAAGTCGAAAGCAAAGAACAAAGTTAAAGTCAAAACTGAAGTCAAAGGACTCCTAATTGAGATACAATAATTCCCCATCAGCAACTTCAACAACGCCATCCCTAGGAACAACTTCAGCAAAAGACATCATTCCACAACGTTAAGTAAGGAATCTTCCTTGATGGCRTAGCCAAAGAGGAGATAAGCAGGCATAAGCAGATCAAACAAGCACCAACAAAAAGTATCGCAACATTAAGTGAAGAAATGTTCGTGGATGGACGCAGCAATTCGTGAAGAACCATATGAATGTGAAGTTTGTGACCGTGAAGTTCGTGAAGAACCATATGAACGTGAAGATCGTAAACGTGAAGTTCGTGAAGAACCATATGAACGTGAAGTTCATGAAGAATCATTTGAACGTGAAGTTTGTGAACATGAAGCTCGTGAAGAACCATCTGAACGTGAAGTTCGTGAACATGAAATACGTGAAGAGCTATTTGAACGCGAGGTTTGTGAAATTCCACTTGAATGTGACGTTCGTGAAATCATTCTGAGTCAAATGCAAGAGCACCATGTTATCAAGTAGAGATAAAGCAGCAAGTATGAGCCAGATGAAAGCACAAGCAATTGAGCAAATGCGTCGAACGGTCAAAGAAGAAATAAGGATGTAGTAAGTAGCCAGATTCTAAAACAAACATGAAAGAAAAATCATCAAAATTTTAAACAAGGTAGAAGCTATTAAACAAAAGCATCAAAGTTTCAAGCGAGAACAAAGGCGTAAAAAGATCTTGTGCTTTCTCACAACAACAGCCAAAGAATGCTCGTACTCTCATCATGGCAAAGACAAAGTTGGATAGCAGGCAAACATCAAGCCGTGAAGTTCCAAAGCAAGAAGTTCTACTTGAACGTGATGTTCATGAAATCCCAAAGCATGAAGTTCAGAGTCAAGCAAGCAATGGTGTAAAGTTCCAAAGGTGCAAATTCAAAGTTCTCAAGTGAAATCAAAGGCGAGGAAGAATTCATTAATTCCCCATGAAGCAAACAACAACAAAGGCACACTCACAAAATTCATCAGTGAAGAAAGGAATGCAAACAAGAACAAGAGCGCAGGCACAACAAACATTTCCAAAGTGAACCAGAAAAGACACAAGCAACATCAACATAAGGACTAATAGGCAATTAGCAAGCAAGCAACAACCGCAGGTGCAGGTAAAACTAAGACATTTGTTTTGCAGGTACCGGGTACTTTGGCTTTCGTTTTACGAGATTTTCTTCTCTACAAACTCAGCCAAAGTGGGGGCTCCTGTAGATACCTACATTTATCCCTAGCCCAAGACATCCAATGATAAAACACCCTTTACACACAAGTCAAATTGAGAGAGCTAGGACCCTGACAAGCCCTAAAAAAGACACGTTCCCTTACACCAAGCACTTTTCCAAGCGCTTAGCACCTCAAAAAATACATTTTAATTTCCAAATAATTTTAACTTATTTTTAAACATTTTTCTAGAATTTTACTGAATTTTTCTAAATTTGTCTAAGCATTTTTGCAATTTTTTCGGAGTTACCAGCAATTTAATTAATTTTGCAATAATTAATTCAAATTATCAACACAGCTCCAAAAATTATGCAATTTTAACACAAAATAATAAATTTTACAATGAATGTTTAAATATTTTTTCCATAATTTTAGATTTATGGTTTAATATTTATGAATTTCTTAAGCAAAACGCAAAATCGAGCGATACACAAGCTTCTTGAACCTTTCGGGGTCATAAATTGCCTCCCAAGACAGTCCACATTCATTCCCCCAACCCCTCGTGCAAGAAATCTTCCCGTGGAAGCTAGAAATAATTTTCTTCCTTTTTTTTAAAACCGACAAATATTGCAAATAAGGTAAGTTTGGACCAGAAAAAGGGGAAAGGATCTGGGCGCAATTACGCCCAATTTTGGGGCCTAATTTTGGGTTTAATTACACCCATTTTCCTTCCTTTTTTGGTTCTTGCCTATAAATACAAGCCCCTCGGCTCATTTTACAACTTTGGACGCTCATATGCTCTTGCTATTCCCTCTCTCACTCGTCCAAAAGCATTCCCTCTCTCTCATACACTCACAAATACACTACAAAAAGCATTCATACATTCAAACACATTACATACACACATAAACACATTCAAAAACGTACTTTAGCATTAGATCTAGGAGGTTCCAAGGTTTATAAGGCTCGGCAAAGGTTCCTAAGGGTCCGAAGCTACGTCCTTGATTTTCGACATCATGTTGCAAGGTAAGTTTGAGGCCAACGTCTCAATTCTAAACACCCTTTTGCGTGATTGGTTAGAAATTTGACTTTCCATTTAATTGGCATGTAATATTGATTAACAACTATTCGATATGAATTAAAATCAACCTTAGGCAAACTTTTTAATTCTTGTTGAATGCTTGCATGCTTGCAAATCACATCATTATTATGTGTTAAACAAGACCAACAAATTACATGTTCTAATGCCTACTAAGACTAATTCTCGTACAATTTGGCTTTTAGGCRCCTTGAATACGGATCTAAACAACACATGTCGCAATAACAAATTAGTACTATGTGCATATATTTCGATCTGTTAAGCAACCCGCCTAGTAATTTGCATGCTTAGGGTTAAAACGGAAATATCTTTGTTGTTWTCTTTTTGACAATGGACTCTCAATGACCGAGTAGAGGTCGCTAGACGCGGGGGGAGGGGGCGTTGTGCACTACTTCGCCCTTACCCTTGTCCCCTAATCAAGATCTGGTGCACGACCTAAAATGGAGTCCTTCGCCATGCTTTATGCAATTATAGTGAAGGTTTAAACTAGGTTCTACAGCTTCCTTAAAGAAGTGCGGTGGCGACTTCCTCTACTCGTTTCGAGTATAAACAAACAACTCCAAGCATACTCACACAATGCAAATGCAAGAAATCAATTCTAGCAAAATCCGAGTCAACAACTAATTGTACCCCCAGAGTAGAGGGACCGGACCCAGTGCTGCCCGGTGACGCCCCGACACCCGTACAACAACGCTCCATTGCAATAAAGAACTTGCCATCCTTCTCCAACGCTTTTCCAAATTCTTTAGTTCTCTTGGTGGAAGGATATGGGGCCTCTCCGCTTGTGCTTAATTCCATAACATTTTCACTAAATTGCATGTACAACCCAATAAGGGTTACATCCTCCGCAACATACGAAATACGGTTCACCCTTGCAGGGTTCGATTTTCAAAAACCGGGATTGTTGGAAATGGTGAAGGATACTACGGTGTCTCCGGAACGTTTTTCTCAAGATCCTCTTCATGTTGGGAGTTACTCCCTTCATACACATGAGGAGAATTTTCTTAGGAGCCAAAATTAGCGGAACGATTTTGCGACAATGTCATTCCTTGACTTTGAAGGAGTGCTTGAAATTGAGGATTGTTCAGAAGTACAACATCTAAGTCATTCAAACTTATTGTGAAGTTGGGTTGTTAGGATCCATTTCTGCAATATGATTGAAAAATATTAATTATTAAAAACAATAATGATGTAACCCATTTTTAAAGGTAATACTTACATAATATTAGTATTTGTTACTAGGAGTTTGAATTAAATAAAACATGAAAGTACACAACTACTAGTACTAATAATAACAACAAATTAACAATAAAAAAATATATAAACAATTACATAGAACAACAACAAAACAACTACTAATAGCAATATAAATAATTCTTGATTTTTTTGGGGACAAATTTTTCAGAAAATACAAGTTCATGGTATGAATGAAATTAGCTTAGCAATACCAACAAAATAACAACAACTAACAAATTCAACAAATATAATCAACAATAACAAAACAATTAATAATACTAAAATAAATAATTCTTAATTTTTTAAAAAAATTTAGAAAACAAAAAATAATTTAGTAAAGTAAATTACCTGTCAGATACAACTTCGTTCTGTGGTATGGAGGAAACTACTGCACACTTATTGAGAGATTGCGAGTTGATAAAGCATGTCATTCTGCTGGGTATCAGGTTTCCAAATGAAAACTCTATTGATGTTACAATTTGTTTCAAAAATTTGTTGATATACATGATTAGGCATTCTGACAATGCTTGTGCTTACTTAATAGCCACTCTTTTGGCTATTTGGTGTTATAGGTGTAATATCATTTTCAAAGGTGGTAAACCAAATCCTCATATTCTTCTAAGCATGGTCCAGCATGAGTTCGTTCAACAGATGAGTGGAAGTTTTTGACACACATAAATTTGACCCCCCCCCCCCCCAATAAAAACTAGAGACAGTCTGGATTCTGGTACAACTCAAAGTATGTGGTTCATGGGTGATCAACACTACCAGCATAATTTCATTCTCATCACTGATGGGGCATGGAAAACAAAGCATAAAGATAAATGGAAAGTTGCCATAGGATGTTGTTACAGGGAAAACGACACTACAACATTAGAAATGGACAAGAACATCTTAGCGTTCTCAGCCTGTCAAGTAGAAGCTCATGCCCTTCTTGATGGAATTATGAAGGCCAACGCAATCACTAAGAATCGCATTGTGCTTACAGATTCATTGGAACTTATACATGGTCTGCATAATCCACGGGAAACAGAGATTATTGAATGCAAAAATCTCCTTTTAGACATCCTTAATGTTGTAAACAATTTCATTGTATTAAAATTTGTAAGGTTAGTAGGTTACTTGATAGTAAAGTCCATGTACTAGCCACTAAGGCTAGGAAAGGTGCTTAGCTATTGTTGTTGTTGTTTAGCTGCCAAAAAAAAGTAAATTACCTTGCAGTTGGAAGCTTTTCTTGTAGGAAATGAGAGGAAAAATAAAATTAGTAAAGCCCATATTTGGACGCGTGTCGCGCCTTYAATAGGCCGACTGACGGGCAATCAGGAGCTTTAATTGTACTTCCTCCATTTCTTTTTAGTGGCAACCTTGGAAATATTAAATTAGTGGCAACAAATGTTTTTTTTCCTCTTTTTGCATGTTATTTCTTTCTATCTTACTCCTCATCAAATGCCTCACTTTCTCTCTATCACTTTCACACTCCATCTAAATTTTGCCTAAGAGTTTGAGCCTGTTTACGTTAGCTTTTTTTTAGTTCAATTCAGTTCAGTTCTTAACCCAATTTCTCTCTCTCATAAAATATTCCATTCAGTTCAGTTCAGTTTAGCTCCATTCAGTTCAGTTCAGTTGATTTCAGTTAATGTAAACAGGCCCTTTGTGTATTGCTTTTTATTTGTTGTCATTAAAAAGAAACGGAGGAAGTTTTTTTTGCCTCCTGAACTCCCAAAACGATGCGTTTTGAGGAGGATGCCAGTTCACTCACCCCCCCCCCCCTCCAAAAACGAATCATTTTGGGAGCTGAGGAAGAAAAAAAAATATTTTTATGCTCCAATCCCAGGGACCCACAATATTACGATAGCTTATCTGTTTGTTCAACCTTCGTATGTTTTCTAAAATCCTCAATTTTGAGGATAATTGCTACCACTGCTATGAGACAACATTTCATGATATTTTTACCACTTTTTAGCAATTAAGGAAAATTCGAACCACTAGTGGAGAATTGATAAATAGCAAGCAGCGATTGAAAAATCGCAGGAGCAAAACAGTAATTTCTAGCCTCCTTTTTAAAAAATTTCAATATTAAAAAAATCAGTTTTTCAAAAAAAAGGGAAAAAAGGATATGGACCAATCAAAATTCAACACATGGTAGTAAGAGCACATGGGCCAAGAGCATGTGGGACCCATATGTCGAGTACCTCAAAAAATACAAAGAAAACTCGCTCGACAATGTTCGCTATCATCTGGACAATATTTGTAGCTCTTTTGACAATGTTTTAAAGCCTCTGAACAATGTTTCTGAGTTGAGAGCAAAATAGCGATTTACCAATCTCAACTATTGAATGATATGTTCGCTATCATCAGGACAATGTTTGTAGCTCTTTTGACAATGTTTTAAAGTTTTTGGACAATATTTCTGAGTTGAGAGCAAAATAGCGAATTAGCGATATATCAATCTCAGCTATTGAATGATACTTTCTCCCACAAGTGAGGTTGCTGTAAACTCAGGGTCAAATTATGGCTAGAAAAGAAAGGAATTTGAGCAAAAATGCACCTGCTTGAACAGAAAAAAAAAATAGAATAAAGGTAATACAATGGAAAATTGACACGAGTCATCCACTGAATCCCATCTACAATACAAGTACCCAACTCAGAATCTCCGGAATATAACGTGTGCAGCTTGGCAATCTCTTTAGAATTGTCACGTGTCCCTTACTCCCTCGCATAATTGCTTTCAGCAATTTGTCTATTTGACATAATTAACACTAATCACAATTACCGTTTTGGCACATCAACTTAGAATTTAGAAATACCATCAAAAATAAAACTTGAATTTTCACACAGTATATGCATATCTTAGTGGTTTATTAAAAGAAAAGAGCATTATGGGAGAAAAATGGGAAGTGATTGAGGGCTTTAATTTCAAGCAGAGTCACGGCAAAGAAAGAGTTAGAGTTGCTAGAGTTTGGAAGAACTCAAATGGGGTTCATCAATTTGCTGAATGGAATGTTGCCATCAATCTTCTATCTGATTGTATCCCTTCTTATGTCAGTGATAATAATTCTGCCATTGTTGCAACTGATACTATGAAGAACACTGTAATTCTTCACTACCCACTTGTTTTTTTCTTCTGTTTTTATGTTTAATTCATCCTGTTTATTGTTGTTTTTTAGATTTATGATTAAAGATAGTAGCTTTGATTTGGAATGGAACTTGATTTCGATTGTGTTTTGTGAATTGATATTGGTGTTGACGTCGAGGAAGAAACGGTAAGAAAAAAAATGGATATTGAGTTGGGGTTTTGTGAGATCATTTAGTTTTGAGAGTAGAAGATCAATCATTAATTTTTTGAACGAAGAAGATCAATCATTAATTGTGGGGTACTTATTAGGATTTGGATCGCAGTAAATGAATATTAAGGTTGGATCGGGYATATGTCATAGTGAAAATGGGTATGTATGGACTGATGGCTTGTTTGAACATTTGAATAAGTGATCACACATTTACGCATCATACTGCTGCTTCATTATTTTCACTTGAAAATTCTGTATTTGAATCTATGAGAAGTACAGTTGAGGACATGGTGATCTTATGACGGGTCAAGGTAGACTGAAGATGACTTGGATGGAGTGACGGGTCAAAGTCGGGTTTGCATGACCAAGTAGTTGGAAGAGTACTACGATGGATTACCACTTGAGATAATGTTTTGGTTCACATAGCCGACCCCGCCTTTGAGATTAAATTTGTGATTGACAGATAGATTGATTGATTGATATATTTTTGTTCAATTTTTTATCCATGTGAATGAATGGTGGGCATGTGATGCAGGTTTATGCTAAAGCAAAGGAATGCAATGAGCAAATTTCTGCTGAAGACTTTGCAATTCTTCTGGCTAAGCACTTCACATCATTCTATAAGCAGGCAAGTACCTGTGCGGTTATTTCTTCATGTTTAATTCTTTCTTTCCAATCAAAAAGACTAAGTGCTCATTTATCAACTGAGTGCCAATATATGAGCTAAACTGTGGTAATTGTTCAATAACTACCACTTGCCCATTCTTTGATTTGCTTACCATGAGCAGGTGGCATTGATTAGCTTGTTCTTTGTCACTAGAGGACAGGAGATACTATACTTGAGAAAGTTTTAATGGCTTGTCAATGTTCTTAAAACAATCGTTATAAAGTATCAACAATGATGAGATTTGGAGCTTAGGAGGCTTGAGGAATCTTCTTAGAAAGTTTGAGCGTTTTCGAAATGCGAGTTTGCTTTTGCTGTTTTATAAGTTGATCAATATACTTCACTTACCTATGCAAATGCTGTTATAATATAGGGGCTTAATTTACAAACTTGCATTCCTCTGAACCTCCAGTATTCTTCACTAGAATATGCTTGAAAAGGGCGTTAAACATCTTTTTCATTGAAAACAAATTGTCTTCTAATACTCTGGTGCTTGTGCACAGCTCGATTATGACAAGGTAAAACTGGGAGTATTTGGTTGTGTCTACTCTCAAGAGTATGTGTCTTTATCAGGTGGAGTTCCTGGAGTATTTTGGGGTTTACTGAGTCCTTTTCCCCATTTTAGGCATTGAGTACTTTGTACACCTACTGTTGACTTTGGCTCTGCACTTTCTTTGAAAGACCATTCCAATCTGTTTAAGATCTCAGTACTTTCTAGTAGTGACCATGGTAACTAAGTATCTGTTTTAGATTCTTTAGAAGTTCAATCAAATAACTGACTTTCCTTAAACTTAATTGCGCGGTGTTTTCTCTTCATTTTGCCTTTTGAAATGAGTAACAATGTAATTTTTAAGGCTGTTACATTCCTCCCCATCTCCTTCCCAACAGTCTCTTTTGATTTCTTTTGCAGGTTACCACAGCCATAGTCAAGATAGTAGAGAAGCCTTGGAAGCGTGTATATATAGACGGCCAACCGCATAGGCATGGTTGGTAATTTTATGCTCTTCATTTGTCATCATCTTGTGAAATAGATATTGGCCGACAACTAGTGTTGAAATACACTTCCTCTTTTTTCTTATAGCTTTACTATTGAAATGGTGTACAAATTTTAAGGCAAGAGAGGTGGAGGAAACGAAAAACAGGCACCTATGTGTTAAAAGAGAGATAGAGAAAATCCATTGCAAAAAAAGAAAATAGTGCAAATAATTTGTAACTTCCCAAAATAGGAAATGGTGCAATTATATATATATATATATATATATATATATATAGTTATATTTTATATATACTATAAGTATGGTACGATTTAAGGATCAAATGAGAAGATGCTTAAATGAGACAAGCGTGAGAGCATCTTGAGGTTGGATTGTTGAATTAAACGGTAAGATTTATTTTACCAAAAAAGTAATGTGATAATTTCTATACATGAAGTGTGATATTTTTTATACTAGTGTGCTATTCATAAAAACATGCACATTCATGGGAATTGTGCAATTACTATTAAAACTTAATGCAATACCTAGCCTTCCAATCTTAAAAATCAAGGGCTCCAGATTGCTGTCTACCTTCTCATTTTAAGGGTTCTTCTCATTGATCAACTCTTAATTATATATATAATATATGTATATATATATATATTAGTATATCTATATAATATATATATATATATAATATTATAGTTGAGTTTTAGGATCAAATGAGAGAACTCTAAAATGAGAAGCGTGGAAGGCAATCTTGATGGTTGGATTTTGAAGATGGAGGGTCAAAGATTTTTTTCCAAAAAAGGAATGTGCTATAATTTATACTGAATGTGCGATATCTTTATACTAAATGTGCTATTATAAAAATGGCACATTCATGGAAATTCTTGCAGCATTCACTTAAAAACTTAATGCACATTTAGCCGTCATCCTTAAAATCAGGGCCAAAGGTTGCTTCTCACACTTCTCATTGTTGAAGGGTATTCTCATTGGATCCTACCATATATTATATATTATAGTAATATATATATATAATATTTTATAATATATATATTATATGTATATATATATATATGAGTCAGGATCAGTGAAAACCAACGTTATTGAAAGTGAAAACCAAATAAGTGGTACTTTTACATATTAAGGGGTATAAGCAGTAAAGGGGTATACAAAATGACTTTCAGTATAATTGATGAAAGTACAAGGTACCCTTTAAACGCCTTCAATGTACCAAAATTGAAATACAAGTATATACATAGATTAAATTGACAGTTCTCTTTCCAAATCCTACGATCGATAAGTTGTGTTTCTACCTAGGGTCTTGGTGTTTTCACATGATACCTATTCCGTATATATATATGGATATATATATTGGTATAGTATATGTGATATATTATATTATATATATATATATCAATGAGAAAGAACCTTATAAAATGAGAAGGATGAGGAAGTAACCTTTTATAACAATCCTACGGCTAAAATTAAGTCTCTTAATTTAACAGTATTTTCAAAATCTGAATTTTCAACCTCATCTATTTCTCTCTCCTCCCTCACTGCTTTCTTTTTCCACCGCACTTGCTCGGAGTGCCTCACCACTGCCGCACCTATTGTCACCTCACCGGACCACCACGCACCTCCTCCGACTCCTTTTCTTGCTAGTGAGCACCAACACCACTCATACTACAATATATTACGATAATTATTCTCATGCATCTTTAATTTTCTTTCTCAATTCAATTCAAACATCTTACTCCTTTCATTCAATTTATGCAATAATCTTCAATTCCTTTTTTTCTCTCCATCGTGTTCCCTCCACCGCACACCGCAACTCCACCGCCACACCTTCCCCTGTTGCACCTGTCAGATCTATTTCTATTTCGATTGAGGGTTTGTGTGGTAGTGGTTGGTGGTTTTACTTGGTGGGTGTGAGGGCGTGGGCGTGGGCGTGGGCGTGGGCGTGGGCGTGAGCGTGGGTGTGGGTGTGAGGTGAGGTTAAGGGCGGTGGTGCGGTTGGGAGAGGGTGAGGGTGACCGTTGGCTGGTGCGCGATAGTTTGATTGAAGGTTCAGATCATATTTTGAATGATTTATAATTATGCATATTTACATAGAAACTTATGAACATTTACCTAGAAAAGAATACACATTCGAGTTTAAGAGATATATGATATAAAATATATGAACATTTACGTTTAAAAAATGCATATTTATGTCAAAAAATATGCACATATGCCTCTTGAATTTGTAATCGTCGGATTATAAATGAATGATCAGGATTGCTTCTTACACTTCTCATTTTAAGGTTCTTTCTCATTTGATCCTTATCATATATATATATATATATATATATATATATATATATATATATATATATATATATTTAGGATTCATTGAGAAGAACCCTTAAAATGAATTGTGAAAAGCAATCTTGGTCGTTGATTTTTGAGATGGACGGTCAAGATATGCATAAGTTTAATAGTAAATGTTCAAATTTTTGTACATAAATGTGCATATTTTTTTGGTTTATGCACATTCACAAGAAAATTCGTGCACATTTACTTTTTTCATGAAATAAAACTTGACCCTCTATTGAAAATCCGAC
>SNQN01001426.1:23147-90541 GCA_008642245.1 Bassia scoparia
ATGTGAGAACACCCCCCATATATGAGAATACCAACTTATGTGAGAACAAATCTAAGCCATTGATCTCAATTAATGCAAAAGCTTAGATTAAGGATTAGTAATGGCATTTATGTAAATTTTTTTAACTTGTTTATTTTGTTTTTCCTCCTCAATTTTCTCTCTCCTCCTTCACCCTATGTGTTTCTCTCAATTCCCCCTTCGCCCTCACAAGTTTCTCTCTCCTCTCTGCATCCTCACCACCCCTACGTTGCAGCAACTGCTCAACGGCCAACAACCACACCAAACCCAAACTCCTAACTTGCCTCATCGCACCATTAAATCGCGGCCGAGCCCATTTCAACACCGCCACGTACCCTTCGACGCACCGAACCAATAATCACTCGACATGAACCACTCGCACCATGCTTGTCGTTGCACCACCGCACAAGCCTGCAACCAGGTCTTGGTGCTGCGCTCTTACTTTTCGAACACCAATGGAAATGGTTTGAAACCCTAACTGTTTTTAGGGTTTCTTGCCTTTTTGGTAGTGGTGGGTTTGTGTATGGGAGTGGTTGGGTTTGGTTGGGTTATTAGGTCTGATTTCGTCGTGGTGTTGGTGTTTTTTGTTTTTTGGTGAAAAGGGCAAGTGATGGTGGGAGTTGGTGCGGTGGGTTGGGGTTGGGGTTGGTGTGGTGGGTGGCTGTGGTGGGTAGGAGTTGGCGTGGCGGTGGTTGTGGTGGGTAGTGTAGGTGAGGGTGGGCTATGGGTACGGTGAGTGTTTGGGGTGAAGGGAGGAGAGAGAGAATTTCTTAATTTAAAATTATTTTAAAATGTCCTAAATAATAAATTGTCTTAAATTATAAATTGTCTTAAATCGTAACAATGTCCTAAACCACAAAATGTCCTAAATTGTATGCGCAAATGTCATAAATCACAAAATGTCTTAAGTTGTATGCGCAAACGTCCTAAATCGCAAAAAATGTCCTAAATTGTATACGTCAATGTCATAAACCACCAAATGTCCTAAATTGTCACAAATGTCCTCACATAAGAGATGTTCTCACATAAAGGGGTGTTCTCACATGATCCCATTCCTATATGTCTTATACTCCCTTTGTAACGTATAAATTGCAACAATTTGACCTAAAGTAGAGAGGAAAAATGTGAAATCGTTGCAATTCATTGTTTGTGAGGTGACTGATACATAGTTTGGCAATTTTTTTTCCATGAATACTTTTGCTTTTGTAGTCCACTGGAAACTATAAAGCAGGGTGCTTCCACATTCTTGATATATATTTTATTAATTAACTTAGATTTTGGTCCCTCCTCTAGTCCTTTGGGTATTCAATATTGTTCAGATCATTGGCTGCTTTTTTTTTTTTTCATTGGCTGCTTTTTTTTTTTTTCTTGTGGTTTACTCAGATCTTCGAGAACTTTTTATTTATTGAATGTATACTTTAAAAATTCAAAGAATGCTGGTGTTTTTAATGAAGAAACGAGCATTAATCTTATTCACGTAGTTGTTGCCAAGGAAAAGTTATTTACTGTCTGAGTGATCTTTTGCATTTTTTGCATCGGCCCATTGGTCATACATCAATCAATCAATCATAGTCTTAATCCCATATGTGGGGTCGGCTAACATGAACCAAATGTGATTATTCCGGGAGGTCATCCACATAAATTTTYCTCCTCCACTCCCTCCGATCGAGAGCCTCACTCTCTTGCAAATCCAACTGTTCAGATCTTTTCTAACTCCTCCACCAAGTATTTTGTTCCCTACTACCTCGTTTAAAATCCCCTGATGCCACTCTTCACTCTTCGCACCGGTGCCCCTGAGGTCCGTCTTACATGCCCAAACCAACGCAACGGTTTTCCCTTATTGCTGCAATATCTGCACACCAACTTTCTGCGGATAACTTTCATCTTTTCATCTCGTAGAGTTTCCCGCACATCCATCTTAACATCCGCATCTCGGTACCCACCTTTGAACATGCTCTTTCTTGGAGGCCCAACATTCCGTACCATAAAGCAAAAAATTTTCCCTCAGCTTTAAAGGGATGCTTCGATCGATAACACTCCTGTAGCCGCTCTCATTTAACCCATCCTGATTAATCCTATGAGCCACATCTTGTCAATATCCCATTCTTTTGGATGTTGACCAAGATACTTAAAGCAATCCACTTATGGTCAAGTCCTTCCGTCCATCACCACTCCATCATTGGTCCCACTTGAGACCCCAATCGACATCCAAATACTCAGTCTTACTCCGACTTAGCAATCCTCGAGATTCAACCTTGTCTCCATTGCTCCAACTTGGCCTTAACCCAGTTCTAGTTTCATCCACAATACAATCATCCGCAAAAACATCGCCATGACCTCCTCTTGGATTGCCTTGTCACTTATCTATAACCATGCAAAAAGGAAAGGCTCAATGCCGACCTTGAGCAAACCAATCGTTATAGGAATCCTTGTCAATCCATCACAAGTCCTAACATTTTGACACACCCCGATACATGTCCTAACTAGTCAATGTACCTCCGGGAAATACCTTTTTCAACATGCCCACCAAAGTACATCTCTTGGTACTTGTTCTAAGCCTTTTCTAGATCGATAAAGACCATATGAGGTCTTCTTCCTCGCCCTATAAAACTCCATCATTTGTCTAACAAATGAATTGCTTCTATTGTGGATCGCCCAGCATTAAAACCAAACTGTTTTCGGATAGCTAGGGCATGCCCTTAACCTTGTTCTATTACCCGTTCCACAACTTCATAGGTGACTTATAAGCTTTATTCCTCGGTAGTTAGCGCAATCCTGAGCATCTCCTTTGTTCTTATAAATTGGGACTAAGGTGCTCTTTCGCCAATCTTGAGGGATCCTCATACATAGTAAAACAAAATACCTAGAAAAATTTAGATTATTTATTGTGGTGAAATTTATGACAATTGGCCAACTGATTCCATTGAACGACAGATTCATACATTATCCTTCAATTTCAATTTGACCTTTACTTTTTGTGGCTTTCCTTCTTTCCAAGCTGAATCTATCTTTATGACTTCAGATACCAATTTTACAATTAATGCCCTGTACTTTCTTCCTCTCTATTCTTCCTTTTCCTGCAATTTTGGTGGGTTAAGGGGAAGGGAGACGAGCGTGATTCATTTAGATGGAAAGGTTGTTCAAGGTGTTGAGGTTTTTTGATATTTAGGATCCTTAATCCAAAAATTTGGAGAATTGGATGGAGAGGTTGATCATCAAAAGCAGGTTAGCTAAAGTGGAAAGGAGCATAGAGTTTTCTATGTGATTGTGGTATGCCCCATAGGCTAAAGGAGAAATTCTACAAGACTGCTAGTCGACCAACTTTGTTGGGACAACATGTTGCGCTATTAAGCATTGTCAGGTTCACAAGATGAATCTGGCAGAAATGTTTATGCTACGCTAGATGTGTGGCCATATAAGAAAGGATAAAATAAGAAATGAGGTTATTCGAAAGAAGGTAAGGGTTGTACCAATTGAGGTTAAAGTGAGGAAGAATCGTTTAAGATCGTTTGGTTATGTGAGTCATTGGCCAGTGAAGTTGTGAAGCTCTGGTTAGAGGCTCGAAGAGTGGCAAGGGGAGAGAAGGAGAGAGGTAGAGGGGACCAAAACAAACATGGATGAGAGTGGTGGAAAGCGATATGTAGTTTTTGGGACTTGATAGAAGCATGGCTTCAAACAGAGAAGAATGGAGGAAAACAATTTGTGTTATGATTTATTCGGTTCTCCATATTGATTCATGTCTAGCCGACCTCTAATCATTTTGGGTTTGGGATTAAGGCTTTCTTGTTGTTGGATTCTTCATTTTCCTGGCAATTTTCAATCAGTATTGTTGATTGTTAAATGAAGTTTGAATAAAGTAATTATTTATTGTTTTCTTCTTGAAGGCTTTGAACTTGGATCAGAAAATCATGTGGCAGAAGTTGTTTTAAGTAAGACTGGTGCCATGAAATTATCTTCCAGTGTTGAAGGACTATCTGTTCTGAAAACTACACAGGTAATATACTGCTTTTACAAAGTTAGCAATATTGGCTGGAGCATATTTTCCTCTACTTTTCTTATTTGAGAAATGGAAAGGTTCTGCAAAAATGGAGGAAAATGCTGTCGATTGTTTTCATAAGAATAGGGAAAACTGTTTACTGTTAAAAAATTTTGTTTCTAAGGTGAAACTTGGTTAATTTTGTCTCCTGATCCATATTTTCATTGTGAGCAGTCTGGTTTTGAAGGCTTTGTTAGGGATAAGTATACACTTTTGCCAGAAACAAGAGAGAGGATGCTTGCTACAACAGTTGCTGCAACATGGAGGTACCTTTTCTGCCACACTTTATGTTTATATAGATTGTTCTTATCTAATCAATTAATTGGCAAGTACTATCATGTCTATAATTCTATACTGTTTAGTCGTAGTGGTTGCCCGTCTAAAGTGTAATTGGACTATGAACTTTTATATAGTCCATTTTCTGTGAAGTTGAAAGGGCTTCTTTTTTTATAAAGGTTCAGAGATTGAGAACTTAGTTCAGAATGGCTTACTGAGGTGGCCATTTTTTTTTGTGTATGATAAAGCAGGAGGAATGTAGGATCCAGACATTTTAGGATCAATTGACTAGTGTAGTGAATCACAAGACTGAGAAAAGTCTATTTGCAATTGTATAACTAAGGGGTATGTAGGTTTCATTTCCACCTTACATCTTCCTAGACTATAGCTTCACAAGAGGTTACATGGGTTCTGTTATGAATTAGTACGCTATTTCATTGATTTTATACTTTTTCTAGAGCCCTGCGAATAAGCCTGGTGTTCTTGACTTTTTCTGCCGAAGTGCAGAAACATATACTGTAGATGATTAGATGTCCAGCAGAATTGCTATTTCTGCTTCATCTCTAACACTCCATATTAGGTAGTCTAAGTGGTCTTATTAAAGAAGACAACATCCTTATATGAGCAGACTCAAAATGACTTGCTGTTAAACCAGGGTTTTTCCAAAAAGAGAATAAACCAGTAATTTCTGTTTTTTGGGGAGGTGACGCAACTTTTATCGTCTGTCAATGAGCTATTGTAGGTCTGCCTCATATTTCACCATTACTAACAGTTTATACTCATGAGTCATGACTGACTGATTGTTACAGGTATTCCTTTAATAATGTAAGTGACATTCCGTCACGACCATTGTACTTTGCTGAAAGATACTCAGATGTGAGACAAGTGTTGCTCAATATTTTCTTTGGTCCTCCTAATGAAGGTGTTTATAGCCCATCTGTGCAGAGCACCCTTTATCAAATGGCAAAGGCTGTTCTCAACAGGTCAGTTTTACACTTTTACCTTGATTCTACAATCCTTTTCAGTTCCTCAGCTATCTTTCTCTGACTAAACCCTTCGGGTTCTATTTTTGGGGATTTTCCAGATTCCATGTCATATCATCTATTAATCTGAAGATGCCGAATCTGCATTTTCTTCCAGTTAATTTGCCAAATGCACAGAATCCAAGTTTGGTTAAGGTAAAAACTCTCCTTGTTGAAGAGTTGATGCTGTGATTATAATTAATTGTAGGCCGGAAAATGACATAAATTAATTGATTTGCAGTTTGCTGATGATGTATTTCTACCTACTGATGAACCTCATGGATCCATTGAAGCAAGCTTGAGCCGCCTCCACTCAAGGATGTAAAGAATGAACATATGTTGTTACTGGCATCGGAATTTCTTCTTGTTCTACTTGGACTCTAAACAATATGGCTCACTCCCTGTAAAATACTGGAAATAATTTCTTAAGACAACCAACATCTTAACTCACATAACACCTTATGAAATGTTATATAGTCAATTGATGTTTCTGTGGATGTTTTGTTAATTTGCATATGAATTGAGCATTCTTCGTATATTGGTAACCTTTTGACTATTAATTTTGTTGTACCCATGATGTTTGAATGATTTCAGAATTTTTTGTGCTCTTTTAAATAAGAAGCAAGTCTCCTCCCAGGAAGGGGAAAAAGACATGCTACTCTATTCCTCCCAAATGGAGATGGCAACTTGTATGATTTGGATGGAATCCTAATGGATCTATATCTAGATCTGTTTTTGGTAGCTAGGTCCATATCTGCAACAACTTCGTCGGGCACTTAGAATGGGGGTATTTGGTAATTGGTCATGCTGGGTGGTTTGACCGACTGTTTCATGTTGTTGGTTTTATGAACATGTTTGTTAAATTTTGCTTTTTATTGTTGACTACTAGATTACAAAATGGCATAATTGACCTTTTAGAATAATGGTACATTGTTCTACCTGCTTTTAACATTGGCTATGGTTTTCTTCCTTTTTCCTTCTCTTCTTTGGGATAATTAGATAAGGGATTCGTTGCGCTTCTATAGCGGATCCAGACGTTCTCTCGAGCTTAGGACATTGGGACGCGTGCAGTTGTATACTTGTTTAGCAAAATTGGGTTTGCAATAGAAAATAACTAGTTTAGGCCCCCTGCGATGCACAGTATTTACTAAACTTATTCATTGAGTAAATAAACTTGTAATTTAATGTGTTGTATTATATTGATTGATATTACAATTTTATAAATACTTATAAATTATATATTGATAAGAAGAATCTTCTAGAATTAAGTTAAGAAATTATTTATTATTTATTAGCTAATAGATTTAATTAATATATGTTATTGCGATTTTACAAAAAAAAAAATAAAATAATGAAATAGGTTTTGGAGGGAAAATTTTTAACCAGAGGATGCCATGTGGCACTTCTGGTTTCTCCTTTAGTATATAGTTATTGAAGTGGGGGCCTAGATTGTATCTCAGCTAATAAACTTTTGTTGATAATAAAAAGCGCATTGTTGAGCAAATAGAGGTTCAACACAGGCTTTAAAGGACAAATTCCAGCTCAATCAATGGCTGAATGTGTTGAACAATGTAAATCGTCCAATTCACCCTCCCTAGCTAAAATTGAAGTTGCCGATGTAAGTGATGAGATTTATTATTGGTGTTTTGAAGGGCCCCGACTAGGGTCCTTGAGCTAAAACCTAACCGGGTGCTCTCAAAATACAATTTATATTCCGATACTACTAACTATACCTAAGTATAGTAGTAATTAAGGGGTCGATCCTCTGGGAAGGTAACAAAAAGTGTCTAAATCTAAACTGCACTAGTTTGGGAAGTAAACATACTTTGAAAGGGTGAAATTGAATTATGACTAGCTAATGCAAACTCTTGAAATAAGCTTTGGGAAAAGAATTACTCTAAACACCTAGGAGTAACTAGTGTCACCTTCTATAGTTAAGTGAAATGCCAATCAAAGAGTGTGTTCATCTCCGACAAATAGGGTGATTGCAATCATGGTTTTGAAATATGATTAACATCATCTCCCAAGTCAATTAACCCTCTCAATCCAAGTTCAAACCCAAGTCYCCTCAAGCTTTTACTAGAATTGAGCAATCAAGAATCAAACCAATGCCCAAGTCAAACCTCACAATCCCTTGCAAAGGGTTGAATCAAGYACCTCTCACCTCACAAACAATGGGTGGCCAAATCCATAGCAATAAGGCTTGAGAAATCACAAATTAAGGCATAAATGGTTATTGGAGAGAACAAATTATATCATTTTGGCATTGTAAAGATTATAGAAGGGACAACGAACTCTCCTAAGCTACTAAAGTACTCACTCAACATGATTACAACTTGAATAGCAAGAAAAACAAAGGAAAAACATGAACAAGAAGCCATTAAAGCAAGGAATTTCAACAACAATAGGGTATCAAAGAAAACTACTTAAAACTACTCCAAAACAAGAAAAAATATAACTAAAACCTTCACAAACACAAGGGGAAACAAACTAGAAGCAAAAGAATTCAAAAGCACAAGTATCAACAATACCCACAAAAATTGCAAAAATGAAAATCATACAAAACTAAGAGCAAACAACAACAAATTTGAAATATAAGTAAAGAAATTAAATTACCTCGAAATTTTAGGTCAAAAGCATGTAAGACTTGTAAGATTTGAGCAAGAAATGAGAAAACTAGTGCAAAATGAAAAGTTTCAAACTACTCTCTAATGGTGGATTGAAGAAGAAGAAGAAGATGAAAAGAATTTTGAAATCTACTCTCTAATCTATGTTATGTTATTCTATGTTATGTTCTAATTGTTTTGTTTTCTCTCTCCTAAAACTATATATACAAAGCCCAAAATACAAGCTCATCTATTTACAAGTTTGCCATTACTAATTTACACATGTGCTCAAAACCTCCTCCAAGTCAAGTCAACATGCAGAAGTCAACGTCTAGGAGTGCCACGTGGATGCGCGTGCAGAAGGTGACGCGCGTGCAGGTCCAGGGAGACGCGGACGCGCGTAAAACCATTCTGGAAAAGCTGCAAGTGCGGACGAGGGGGGCGCGGGGGAACGCGTGTGCGAGCCTAGAAGGCGCGTGCAGACGCACGTGCGGGCCAAAGATGCGCGGCCGCGCCTAAAATGCTTCTGGAAGTGAGGGAGGCTGTGCAGGCGCGGACGACCACGCGCGTGCGGAGGCGCGTGCGGGCAAGAGATGCGCATGCGGACGCGCCTGCGAATCCCAAGGTGCACAACCGCGCCTAGAACCTTTCTGGAAGTTGGGGTACTTCCTGCAGGCGCGTGCAAACACACGCGGACAAAAGTGGGACGCGCGTGCAACCCTACTACTAAATGGCTCAACTTTGAACGGCCATAACTTCTTGCTCGGTGATCGGATTGCAGCTTGTAATATACTGTTGGAAAGATCTCGGACTATACTTTCTAATGCAAAAAGTGTCACCTGAAAGTTCTAAGTATAAAAAAAGATATGGCTCAAAGAAGATGTTAGAGTAAACGTTCAAGTGCCTTAAGGCTCAACCAAAGCAACCACAAGAAAACCAAAAAGTAGGAAAGCTTAAAACCAACATGCGAACATCTAGGCAACTTGCAAAATACTCACWAAGCTTGTAATTTAGTGTACAAAGATATATAGAAAGGGGAGAAAACTAAAGAAAAACCTACAAAAACCACTAAAAACCAACAAAGCTTTGCAAAACTAAACAAAATGGAAATCTAACCAAAAGGTTAGTGAAATGATATCGAAAATACACAAAATGGCAAAAATAAGGAAGGAATAAGTGCCTAAATGTGACCATTTTTGGCACTTATCATGTTCTCCTTTGATTTGTTATGTTTTGGGTGCTAATCCGTCATTTTTTTTTGTTATGAATGGGTTCTTGAATCGTACTTGGAAGTAACGAGGAATTGATAAAATCACAGTCATCTGTCGTGGTATTTACATTGTTAGGTTTACTACTATGGACCACATGCATGTTGTTTTGAGTGGAGAACATCAATTTTTTGACTCAAATCCTCTTGTTGTGATGCAATGGGATCCTAACATGGAGATTATGAAAGAGCCTCTCAAATTTGTTCCTATTTGGGTTCAACTCCCTAAATTGGACATCAAGTACTATGGGGGAGAGGGCTTTGGAGAAAATCACAAGCGGTGTGGGTAAATTGGTTAAGTTGGAGCCTATCACCAAGAGTAAAGAATGATTGATGTATGCTAGGGTTCTAATTGATGTTAATGTTGATGCCGAGATGCCTGATGTTGTTCAATTTAAAAATGAGAGGGAGACATTATTGACCAGCCTGTCAAGTATGAATGGAGGCATGTATTGTGCACTTCTTGTCATGCCTTGGGTCATCAGGACAAGGATTGCAAAAAAAGGCAAAGGAAAGGCTAAATGGGAGCCTTGAGTCTCTCTCTCTCTCTCTCTCTCTCTCTCTCTCTCGGGTTTCTTCTCGACTCCACCACCCTCGTCGTGTGAGCTATGGCGGGAGGCCGACGTGGATGGCCTAGAAAGCAAGCTTAAGGGAAGCGTAATTCCAATAAGAAAACGAATAATCGCTTGAGTTCCTCGAAGAATCGTGCTAATCCTGGGAAGAATAAGGAGAATGGAAAGAAGAATTTTGAGAAATGGAAGAATGTTCAATAGATGTTGAATAAGTGCTAGGTCTCTGATCTTAATGTAAGCTCAGATGAGATGGTCTTTTCTCTTGGATCATCTCTGCGTGATCTTCAAAAATAGGACAGGCTAGTTTGTGATTTCTCTCACCTAGTTTCGCTTCAATTGGGTTCTAGCTCTAAGTTAGAATCGGCGTCATGTAATCATCCTAAGCAGAATACTCAACCTATTTTGTTTAGTTATGTTGCAAAATCGCACTCTACTTCTGTTTTAGAAGGAACTCCTACAATTTTGCATGGTATTGTACATGATGTGTTAAATTCAAAGTCTAAACCACTTAAACACAAAATTGGAATGGAGGATATAAAGGATGAACTAGACTATTGGACTACTGTAGTTTTGGTGTCTGTTGGGGGGGGGGGGGAAGGGGTGCTCCTCCTCCTGGTATTATGGAGGACTTTATTAAAAGAATTTGGGGGCGAATAGGAGTTGATCGTGTTATTCTTACTAGTAAAGGTAAGGGTTATATAGTAAGGTTTTTGGACAAAGGGGGTAAAGACAGGGCGCTTCAGGGCAATTTAGCTTTGATTCAAAACCTTTGAAGACATTTGAATAATGCCAATTTGGATCAAACTGCCTAGTTGAATGTCAAATATTGGGGGAAAAATTGTTTGTTTAAATTGGATGAAATGGTTGGTAAACCTATGAATTTGGAATAAGCTATAGAGAAAAAGAATAGGCTATTATTTTCTTGTGTGATAATTGAAGTCCAAATAAATCAAGAACTACCAGATCCGATTWCATTTGAAAATGAGTTGGGTGAGGAAATTGTCCAAGAGATTGCTTATGATTGGAGGCCTATTCTGTGTGCAAAGTGTCCTAAGTAAGGTCATAAGGTTGATGTGTGCAAGAAAAAGGGAATCAAGTTTGGCCACTAAAAGCTACAAACAATCAGTGAGCCTACTCCACATGTTCCAGCACCTGCCCCCCCTAGCTGACCTTGATGGCTTTATCCAAGTTACCAAAACTGCTCAGAGGAAGTCAGTATCTGCTGACAAAGTCTCTGATCAAAATCAATTCAATACCTTATTGAAAGAATCTCTACTTGTGGAAGATGGGATGGTACAAATGTTCAGGCTAACAATGTTGTAGATGAGTTGGCAAAGGGGTTAGACCCCTCACAATCTCATGGATAGTATTTTCAGTTGGAATGTTAGGGGGCTTCATAGTAGAGGTAAACAAGCTATGGTGAAGTCTTTGATTTCTCAACATCATGTTCATCTACYATGCCTCCTTGAGACTAAGGTGAAAGCTTCTATGTTAGGGAATTTCTATCTAAATGTATGTCCGGGCTGGTGTATTACTACCAACCTCCCTTGGAATAAAAGAGGTAGAATAATTCTAGCTTGGGACCCTAATAAATTCACAATTGATATAAAATGGTGCAATGCTCAATTTATACACTTTCATGTTGCTCCTTGTTACAATCTGCCTGCTTTTGATTGTACTGTCATTTATGCTTTCAATGAAAGAGCTGCAAGGTTACCTCTATGGAATGCTCTTTGTGATTTGTCTCCAAAAATCACTCAAGGATGGTTGCTCATGGGTGATTTTAATAATGTGCTATTTGTTAAAGATAGAATCGGCAAACCTATCACTCAAAGTGAGATGATTGATCCTTTCCTTAAGTGTGTTCAGGTGTGTAAAATTATAGATGTGAACTTTACGGTTTGACACTTTACATGGACCAATAAGTAAGGTGGATGCTCAAGAGTGTTAGCCAAGTTTGATCGTGTGCTTGCAAATGCTACTTAGATAGAAAACTATACACAACATGTCATGTCTTATTTCTTCCAGAAGAATCTTTTGACCATAGCCCTGCACTCTTATGTTTTCACAAGGACATGCAAAAATAAAAAGCCATTTAGATACTATAATAAGTGGAGTAGCTCCCCTAAGTTTTCTAGTATTGTTAGTACTTGAATTGTTGGATACAAAAGGTGTTAGGATATATAATGTTTCAGATTCATTCTAAGCTTAAAACTCTCAAAAGCTCTTTAAAGGCTCTGAATAAAGATACTTTTGGAGATGTGCAAGTG
The DNA here is from genome assembly GCA_008642245.1 of Bassia scoparia. Classification (NCBI taxonomy): domain Eukaryota; kingdom Viridiplantae; phylum Streptophyta; class Magnoliopsida; order Caryophyllales; family Amaranthaceae; genus Bassia; species Bassia scoparia. The sequence continues at coordinate 35,215 of SNQN01001426.1, forward strand.
GAGGATACTAAAGCTCTTCTTAATCTAAGAGAGTGTCAAGACACTCTCCATGTTGGCCCTTCAAATTGTACACTAATTCAGTAGGAATAATTTGAAGCTCACAACCTCTATAAACAAAAACATGAACATTATGTTAGTTTCTTGAGACAAAAAGCAAAACATGTCTGGTTGATTGATGGTGATGAGAACAACAGGTTGTTTCATTGAAGTCTCAAAATTAGGACCAATGCCAATAGGATAAGCACTATATAAGATGATTCAAGGAATTGGCTACAATCTCAAGATCATGTTAACCGAAAGTTTGTCACTCATTTTAGTTCTTTCGTGAATACAATAATGGCCCACAAAACACCTATTAACGCAAAAATCATCAACATGGGTTCCGTGCTTTTAGATTTGCATAGACAGCAGCTCACTGTCACTTTCACAGATAAGGAGATCAAATTTGCTTTGTGGGAAATTCCTAATGACAAAAATCCTAGCACAGATGGCTTTGGAAGCAAAATTTTCAAAGATGCTTGGGATTATGTGGGTATCGATATCATTCAAGCCGTGAGAGAAATTTAAAGGCAACTAATTACACTTCCATTACCCTTGTTCCTAATTAAGAAGGTTTGCCCTCAAAAAGTGACTAATTTCCGACCTATATTATGTTGTAGTGTGATTTACAAAATCATCACTAAGCTCATTTTCTCTAGGATCAAACTAGTTCTTCCAGATATTGTTTCCCAAAGTCAAGGAGCATAATCAATATTATCCTTGTAAACATAGTCAAAACGTAGTTAAACATTATGCAAGAAAGATTCCTGCTCAAGGATGCTTAATGAAGGTKGACCTTCAAAAAGCATATGACACCATTGATTGGACTTTCCTGCATGATCTCATGGTGATTCTTGGCTTCCCTCCTCATTTCATTAAAGTCATTATGGCTTGCCTAACCTCAAGGAGCTAGACCTTGTTAATTAATGGTGCTTGTAATGGTTTCTTTGAAGCTAAGAGAGGTTTGAGGCAAGGAGAAGACCCGATATCTCCTTTGCCTTTTGTTTTATGCATGGAGTACCTCACTTGAACTCTTCAGTATGTTAACAATAAACCAGGCCTCACTCAAACACACAAAAAAATTACCTCACTCAACTCCTTTCTCTCTGTCAACTATATTCCATTTTTGGATCTCCTTCTTCATCCAACATATATTATTTTTWAAAAAAATAAATAAAATTAAGAGCATTTTATGTGTGTATATGGTGGTGGAGTGGTGTGGTTCGTGGCTTTTGTGGGTGTGCACGGTGGTGCTTCATGGCTAGGGATGCAACTGGGGCGGGTTTTGCCTTTCCCATCCTCGTCCCCACCTCAATTTTTCATCCTCATCCTCGTGGTGGGTCTATATTTCATCCTCATCTCTGCCCCATTAAGTGAACATAAAACTAACCCCGTCCCACCACCCACTTGGGCACCTATTTCCACTAAATCCCTACCTCATACCCACCTGATCCCTATCCCAAACTATCTAAAATATTTACGTTATATTTAACACTTTAGATACTTGCATTATAATTTAACTTAAAGGAAAAAAAATAAAAAAAAAACTGTAAAATTTTCATATTTTTAAAATATTAATTGGATACAAAGATAATTTTAACTTTTTAATATATATATTATAATAATTATATACTCTACTAGTGAGGATGGAGCGAGGATAGGGCAGGTATAACATAAAACCCATACCAATCCCCATCCTCATGGAGGGTACAATTATTATCCCTATCCCTGCCCTACTATGACGGACTAAAAATATTCTGTTAACTTTGTTGACTAAGCTGTAGGAGTTTGACCGATAAGCAAGTGACCAGCAATGAATGAAGTATTAGAGAAACAGGCGATGTGTGGCATTTCCTGATTAATTGTCATCTGGCGATATGACAAAAGCGTTAGAAGGGAATTATGATAGAAGTCGCCCACGCACTCGAAGATAGCCTAACAAGAGGCGACCCATGAAAAACAAGTGACAACAAGATTGGGAGGGAAGTACGATGATTTGGAATACAAAAAGAGGCGGAAAGAAACCATCAAGAGGGAATAACTTTCACCCACGATTTGATCTACACCTTAAAGGCTTATAAATAGACGCAACAGGATCAAAGAACAACCACAACAAACACAAAAACAACATAACGTACTTCCCTTAGTCGCACTTGGCTTAGTAGCCAAGTATAGTTTAGCATAACGTAGCTTAGCGTAGTTCATCCCTCAATGGATTAGTAATTCGCTCGTTTTCATCCCAATTGTGTAAGCATGAAGGTAATCATCCTTCCTTATGATACAATTGTAGTCTGACTCTATCCCTATCTATATAATGACTAGTTTTTCGTTTTTATTCATGTTTTTTTGTTTTATACTTCAGTCTCGTTGCACAACAAGGTCATTTCCTTATGATTTCATCTTCTTAATTAACTCTACTATTTAGGATCCATTTTACGTTAGTGAGGCTATCTATATAATCAGTAACCAGAGGGGTAGCCCCCTACCGAACTAAAAACAATATTGGGCGGATGACTTGTCGGTGAAGTGCAAAATCAACACAATAGGTTTCTTTGGCGACCATAGTGGGAGAGAAGTTTACAAGGTTACAATTACTTCTCAACCAAGGCCCCTAAACGATTTACTCGAAGGATGGGTAATCAAGAGGATGGTAATTCATTCGATTAAAATCTTGAGAATCCACTTGAGGATCTTGGTAATTTATAAACTGTTCCGCAACAACAATCTATTGAAGATCTTGTTCCTCCTGAGCAAACCGACTCTCAAACTCAAAGATTGGACAATTTACACCTAAACAGGGTGAAATATCAATTATCCTCAGCCAAAGGTCTGATCAATTCGATATACACACAATACGTGGATATTGTTACAAGCCTTTTGGAAGATCTGAAGGAAAACCATAGGGAGCAGTTCAATAACCTCCACCGAGGCATGGTACATGAAACTTCTAGGGTGATAACCGCTGAGCTGCAAATCTTTGGCTCTCACTCACAACATGCAGTTACCTGACAGGTGGATAGGATTATATTAAATATCAACGAGACGTTGTATGCTACTAACATGGCATTAACTAAGACGGTTGCGATTGAGGTAGTTCCTCGGTTGGAGCCTTTAGTTGRAAAACATAATCATCTGAATAAACGATTGATGAATTTGTTAACCGCCAAAGGCTCAGGAATAATTGTCAAAAATCATAGGGAAGAACCATCCTTGGGTTATCATGAAACAAACAATGTGATGGGAGCTAATATCCCTCCGACCTTTCAGACGGTATCAAGGAGTATCCCTCTTCGAGATGCCAATGAGTGGAACAAGAGCCAGAGGAGAAAGGGGTATGCTGTTCCTTTGACTTCTAATTCAATTCCCTTGACTTCATCAATGGGAACCGTTCCACCACTAGAACGACCTCCGGTTTAGGAGTAAACGGTTATGGAATTGGAGGGATATTCCCCACTAGTGGCGATTTTCAAACTGCAACTAATGGACATGCAAATCCAACTTCATAACTTGCTGCTCATACGCCACCAAAGACCGCTTACTTCCCACAAACTTGGAATCAAGGTTATCAACATCAGGCTTATTCTAACCAAATGCGTCCTCCTCAGAGTCATCGCTAAAGGCAAGGGTCATATGCACAGGGTAATGCCTATGGTGGACCTCAGGCGATGGGAACACAAAACTTCTGTAATACTGGTGGCTTGCAACCTAGAGTCAGATATAACCAGAACCCCTATAGGGAGACACCTCATCCTGCTTACTACTAGGATAAGAAGTATTCTAATGGCTAGGATCAAAATTTCCATGCTTATATGGGACATGCTCATAATGAACCTCTCCTTAGACAAGTGGAGGAGATGTTCCAGAGGGCCATGGGACACAATGCCGGTTTTCCAAGGAGAGGGACCTGTAATCCTTATCCTAAATGGATTGACAAGACGTATCCTTTCCCAAAGGGTTTAAAGTTCCTGAATTCTCTCCTTTATTCTCTGGCGATGGATCGGTGTCTGCTGAAGAACACTTGGTTAAGTTTAACTACCAATGTAGGGAAGCAACAAATAATGATTATATCAAATTGAGATTGTGCTCCAGTTCTCTCACTAGGACTACATTCTCTTGGCTTACTCATCTTTTGGTTAACTCTATAAAAACTTGGTTGGATTTGCAAGGGCAATTTCTTCGCCATTTTACTAGATCAAAAGTTAAGGTTTCCATTAGATATTTAGCCAAGATAACTCAAGACAAAGGGGAGCTTGTGGAGGATTACATTGCTAGGTTTAAGAGAGCTATGTTCAGATGTCATCTCAGCCTGCTAGAGTCTGAGTTTGTTTCTATAGTCCAAAAAGAGTTATCTTTTCCTTTTAGGAAGAAGTTCGAGGGTCAACATTTCCCTGATTTCGTGGCTCTAGTTAGCGTTGTGGTTGCATATGAAAGATGTTTGTCTGAAGAGTAAAAAAGCAAACATAAATATTATGCCGACTATGTCAATAGCACAAAAGAGAGACAAGATCAGGATAATGATCAGGTGAATGTGGCAATGACTGAATTCGTCTAAGCCCATCATTCAAATKTCCCCAATTAGTGAACAAGAATTCTTCACAAAAGAAAGACTTCAAGTTTGATCAAAGAAGAGAGTACACATTTGATGTTAAAAAATGTGATGAAATCTTTGATTGGCTTTTGAAGTTCAAGAAGATTAAACTAGTGGGTAGACATAAGGATAGAGATCCCAACGAAACGTAAGGATAAAGATCATGCATAAAACTAACGATTGTGTAATTTCAAGAATAGGATAGAGGATGAAATCGATAAAGGAAATATTAGTTTTCTTAAGAAGTGTGCAAATGCTTGTGAAATTGATTCTGAATTCCTTATCAGAATTAGAACAATATGAGATGGATTGTAATATGGTTAGTATTGATGCTAATGCTATTTCTCATATTGACATGCAAGAACTCTCTAATGTAGCTATTGTTGTAAAATTATATGAACTTGTTGTGAATGAAGGAGACCTAATCGCTCCATAATGCCAAGAGCAAGAATACCACAACCTAAACATGTGTAGGTGGCATTTCAGTGCTGCGCACTCAACTCATCAGTGTAAGGCTTTCAAGGGCTTCATCAACAAAAAGATGAGGACAGATGGGTTGACAATCTCAATGCAGGAATACCAGGCGCTGGATCTTGATAATTTTCAACCTAGAGGCAAGATGGTTGAAAATGATGAGGCGCAGCCGCGCAATGTTACTACCAGTGTTAACCATGATGGAGATGGTTTCTAGAAGGCTCAGACATATACGGAGGCTATTTAGAAATTTCCCCTACAAACAAAGGCAATGGAAGGCCTAAAAAAGTTAGSCTTCTCTAAGTGTCCTTCTTATGCGAACATGTTACATTATGAGCTTGTAAGGACTGAAGTTATCCTTAACAACCCAAGTTGGGTACCTAGACACTAGAAGTCTCGATTTGAAAGAGGATTAAGGAGGGGACCAGTCACACTTCCTCCGATTCCCTCTACAGTTTCGGTCTTGACTAGGTTAGGCAACCCTAAAGTGGTTCAACTGAAGAGCAAGATTGAGAAGGTGCCTTATTTAGACCATGATGTCCAGGAGATAGAAACCAGACAAAGGGATAGCAATCGAAACACAAACAAGGGACAAGAAGATGATTTGGCTCTTTCTAAAGTGAAGAGAAGAGTCAGGAAAAAGGCAAGGTTGATTAGAGAAGCAGTTACCGGCCAATTACAAGAAAATGCAGTTCATGTTGATGCAGAGGCTTTGCAAAAGGGAATGCTTAAAGTTAACTCTGTTGAGGAGCCTCAGCTGAAGGGTGAAAGAAATTGGAGAGAGAATTCAACAGAGGGAATTCCTAGGGATAAATCTATTTCGGGTTGTATCCAGACAGAGAGGTCAAAGGGAGATGTTCTCAATGCCTAGCCTCATTTGGGTCTTGTCCAGACAGAGAAGTTGCAAGAAGGAATTCCTACAACCCAGCCTCATTTGGATGAGAGTCAGAGACAGAAGTTGAGAGAAGATGTTCTAGAGACCCAGGTTTATTCATGTAGGAAACAACTAGATGGACTTTGTGGAGGAAATCTATTGTCGGAGCCTCATTTGAAAGCAGAAGCTCTTTAGAGAGAGACAATTCAGGGGTCATTTAAGAGCTTGYAGGTTGCCAATATAAAGAATCACCTATTAGTTAGAGACCTGATGAAGGATCCTATTGAAGAAGAACTGGACAACCATAGAATAAAAAGTTTTGTAGAAGATGTTCTGATGACTGAGGTGTCTGATGCGGATTTAGTGGACTATGGTTTGGAAGGTTTGGATTTGGAGGTGTCTAAGTCAGTTATTAATTTTCTAGCAAATTGTTCAGAAGGTGATTTTGAGTATGGCGCTTGTTGTGCAATCACTTTCCCCCCAGCATTCAAAGCCTATAGGATCGTGCAAAAGGATACTTCATGGGCCGATGAAGTGGACCAAGCCGAAGCTGCAGGTAAGACCTCTACAATTTCAGCTGAGCTAAGTAAGTTGGACAAAGGGTCTAGTCTAGCGCCATCCATGGAAACTGTCACTAAGGAGCAAGAATAGTTAGTTGTGGAGCACTTAGTCAAGGATTTTAGTGTCGACAACTCACACAGTAAGCCCCTTTATGTCACAGTGGACATAAATGGCATCAAGCTAGGCAAGGTGCTAATTGACACTAGTGCTACTTTTAGAAAATTGGGTAAGGGTACGAAAGATTTGTCTAGCATCAGAATTAGCATTACTGCATTTAATGGTAAGTCAGGGAGTACTGAAGGATTAGCATGTATGCACGTCCAAGTAGGTACTTATAAGACTTGGTCAGCTTTCTTTATGGTAAAAGGGGACGGTAATTGCAATGCGATTCTTGGAAGAGAATGGTTGCATCAGACTTATGCTATTCCTTCTACTTTGCATAAGAAAGTAATACTATGGAATGTTAATGAGTATGAGGTAGTTTGTGCTGATGTAGATGCTTATTTGATCAATACTAACCTAGAATTTCCCAAGATACTTATGAAGACCTTGCCTATTGACGAGGGGAATGCTCTCAAACTTGAGAATCGACCGATACCAAGAGTGAAAATTATTTTAAGCGCAATCAAATACATTGAAGAGGCTGCTAAAGATGATGAATCAGAAAACACATCTAAAGCTCCCTATGTGGTGAAGAGTTCAACATTAAATGATCACCCTAGTATAACTAGTGTCCAAGGGGCATCTCTTGGGCGCAAAATTAATGATGTACTTGACACTATTAGGGGGAGAAGGGCTATTCTACCCAGTGTAATTAATCTCGGATACAAATAATATCCAGTTTTTCTTTATTTTACATGTTATATGGATTTATTGAATTCAAATCATAACTTTAAAATCGCACCGGGTACTTCTTAAGCTCTTYGCAATATATATGCTAGTTATTACGTGCAATATGGTCTAGAGGTAAACACAATCATGTATAACAATGCTGAAATATCGTCAAGTGGGGATTTTGGCACTCATTGTCCATCCTTTCCTAACGCCATCAGGGGGTTCTATGGCCAAGACAAGGAGGAGAGAGTGTGGGCGAAAAGCAATGATATCAGGCAGAAAGTCGATGATCGTCCTCTTGAGGAGGTCAATCTTGGTACGGTGGAGAATCCTAAGTACACTAATGTTAGTGAGGATTTACCTGAACGAGAGAAGCTGTCCRTTATCAAAATCTATCAAACATATAAAGCCTTTTTCCTAGGAACATCACAAAATGCCAGGAATTGATCCTTCAATTGTCCAACACGAGTTGCCAATTAAATCTGGATGTAACCGAGTAGTACAGAGCCCAAGGAAGTTGTCGCCGAATATGATCCCTAAAATCAAAGAGGAAATCACCAACCTCTTGAAAGTTGGATTTATTCAGCCAGTAAAGTACGCTGAATGGATCGCCAATATTGTTCCTGTTGTAAAAAAGAATGGCAAAATTAGGTTCAACATCGATTATAGAGACCTTAATAGCGCCGCTCCAAAAGATCAGTATCCTATGCCAGTGGCTGACATGCTTATAGATGTTGCATCTAGACATGAGCTGGTGTCAACTCTAGACGAGTTTGTGGGGGTATCAGTAGATCAAGATTGCCAAAGATGACCGCTCTAAAGTTGCATTTAGATGCCTAGGGTCTCTGGGACTTTATGAGTATATGACCATGCATTTAGGATTAAAGAATGCAAGGGCAACTTATCAATGTGCTATGAACCTTATCTTTGATGAGAGGATAGGGGATTTCATGGAGATCTATATAGATGATGTTTTGGTGAAATCAGGGAGTGCATCAGAACATGAAGAGCATCTTTTTCGTGCCTTTGAGCGATTGAGGAAGTTCAATCTTAAGATGAATCCATTGAAGTGTGCCTTCGGGGTCAAAGCCAATAATTTCTAGGGTTCCTAGTACACAAAAAGGGTATCAAAATAGATCAGAACAAAGCAAAAGCTGTGTTAGAAACTGAACCCCATCGAATAAAAAGGGAGTTACAAAGGATTCTAGGATAGATAAATTATGTTCGACGATTTATTTCCAATTTAGCAGGAAAAGCAAAAGCTTTTTCTCTATTGTTGAAGCTAAAGAAAGGATATGAGTTCAAATGGAATGACGAACATCAACGAGCATTTTAGCAGATCAAAGCTAAGTTGGCTTCTCCGCTAGTTTTAATTCCTCGAATACAAAATGGGAAACCATTGAGGTTATTCAGGTTTTTGTTTTATTATAAAATTATTAATAATTGATTATTTTGTATATAATTTCCTTCTTTAATAATTTAAACAACAAGAAAATAGCTCCCGGCCGACCGCAATTTACGACAACCAAAAATGCAGTCGGTAATTACCGACTGACACCGACCGAAAGCAACCACATAAGACATTACCGACCGCACATACGATTGGTAACGGTCGGAAAAGAAATTACTGATTGTTGAAACTGTCGGCAATGGTGTATTTTCTGAACAAAACACAAACGGTCGGTAAATGTTAAACATTACCGACCGTTAAGCAGTCGGTGATAATGAATCCTATTAAAAAAAAAGGTCGTGCCATGCGGCCCACACCTTTTTCTCTCCGTCTTATCTTTTCTTGTTTTCTTTTATCTTTTCATTCCACATTCTTATCTTATCTTGCATTCCTTTATCTTTCCTTTATCTTTCCTTCTGAACCATAAGTTTTGATGAAGTGTGTGTGTATCGGTAATGACTTACGTGGTTGGTGTATCGGTAATGAACACAAACAAGATAGCAAAATCGTGTGAGTGTGTGTGTGTGTATTTGATATGTGTATCTAGTGTTGTGCATTACAGGTTGATTACAAAAGAGTCTTAAAGGAGTGATGATATCCTAAGTAGAGGAAGAAGCTTTTGTGACTTTGGAGTAAATGAAGGAGTTCAAGGAAGAAACTTAACCATGAAGAAACTTGACATGGAGGAACTCGAGTGCCTTTGTAGACTCGAAGAACATGACTGATGAATCACACAAGAAACATCAAGGGTATTGTAGACACCTAAATGTGTCTCCCCAAATGAGTAATCGATGATGAAAGATACCACGTTTCGTGATTGATTCGATTCCGAAAAGGCGCAGCTGCACTCGTAGAAACTTCAAATATGTGAATTCACACTCGAAATCGTGAGGCAAAGGTCAATCAAGAGGCCAAAAGAATTTTCTTTAATCACTTTCTATTTTTCGGAATTTTCTGTTAACTATAAGATTTTTTGAAATAATTTATACTGGTGATATTCAAGATTTTCACTTTTCATTGCATTCCTAACATTTTTCTGAGTTCGCCAGTATTTTTAGATTATTTTTCTGATTTTTCTATGATTTTCTATGAATTTTGCAATATTTACAAAATATCAAAATACGCAGAATACGCAGAAAATACGTAAATAATCAGAAAGGATACGTGGATTGTTCCAGAATTTCTTAGAAACATACTTTCTTGCAAAAGGGGACGTCTAGAATAATCCACGATCTCAGGGAATCGAAATTTTTGGTAACGGTTTATTCCGAATCACAATATTTTCGGATTTTTGGAAAWAAGAAGAGAAGCGTATATACGCAGGACGAGCATATATACGCTCCTCACCTGCGTATATACGCAGGACGAGCGTATATACGCTCCTCCTTTGCGTATATACACAGCCCTCCTGCGTATATACGCAGACTTTTGCCTCTTCGTGCCTATAAATACGGCCTTTGCCTCACGACTTTTGGGGAGGGACTTCAGGGATGAACCCTTGAGAGAATTTTCACGACTCAACACTTCACGACACGATTTCATAACTTCGAAAACTCTCACATAGTCTCTTGTCCCATACACATACACAGTCAAATACGAGTCTCGCGCCCCTTTTCGAATCGATTTGACGAACRAAATCAAGGTATAACTCTGAGATTACTCACCTAAAACATCTTTTTGTACTCTTCTTAATTCCTTTTGTCACTTTTAATTTGACTAATTATTATTACGAGTTTCAATTCAATTAACACAATGTGGAAACCAACTCTTGAATCATCTCATGTAAATATGTAGGATTTTTTTTCACGTTTTCAAATTCATTTATCATCATCTTGTCACAATTTATTATTATGCATATTGTTATAGTCAATACTAACGCGTTTACTTGTCTCGATTAGCAATTCAATCAAAGGGCGTTTCCTTTTAGTTTTACTCTAACAATTTGCTTATTCGTAGTGACAAGGTGAGAAGGACACACATGTATATTATCATGCTTACTAACCTTTGTTTTTTCATGTTTCGTTTGTACATATTCTATCACACTTGTACATATTGCTTAAACAAGACCGGAATTCAATTGCTTGTCACATTAAAGTCAGATAATCATGGACGACCGGTTTTATAGGCACCTTATTAATATTGACTAACAATCAAGTGATCGCCTTATCCATGGTAGAAGTCATTGTTTGTACATAATAGCAACCCACCTAGTAATATTAGGTTAGTGCGCTTTCAAGATCAATTCAATAGGCTCTTTGAATTCGATTGTTATGACTTATGGAACTACAATGAGACCGAGTAGAGGCCGCTACATGCGGGCGGATTGGGTACTGATTCAATCCGTACCATGTCCCCGAACCCACACTTTGGTTACTGGACCTATTTGTGGGGCCACTAGTTTGGCACCAATGTTTCGGGCGTCCGTGAATAACCTATATAGGCACGGTGGCGATCCCCTTGACTCGAYAACACACCCCAACGCATTCACATGCGGATTCCATGGCTCAATTCCATGACACTGAAGCTAAGGTCAACCCCCTAAGGCGGGGCAAAGCCCGCCAGGTATAAATGAGTCTTAATTTTTAGATTCATTGTAAGTTTGGCATTAATAGTCGGGAGATTGACTTAGATAAATTAAGATGAAATTTTATGTTATAAAATCCGATTTTATTACTAGGTTATAAAGTTTGATATAAAAGGAATTTTGGAAAAATAATAAAAAGGCAATTGTATATAGTTTTCTAAATAAAACTATCTTTTATATCAAATGAATTTTTCTTGTTAAAATTGATTTTATAATTAATGAAACTTTATCTTATAAATATGAAAAGTTGATTTCTTTTAAAAAGAGTTTTGGAAAATCGAATTTTGAAACAAAAATAGTGGTGATCGTGCATAAGAGTTTAGTTGCCCTGGCAAGGCAGTAAGTTTGTTTAGAAATTTAAAGTAGTAGTGGAAAATTGTTCTACTATTCATTGTGAAAACATGGGTAGTTGAATTGCGGCTCAAGTTCCATCGGAGCATGGTTCCCTACAATTTAGGAGATCATGAAGTAGTGGACTTCGTGTAGTAATTTCACCTACAATACTTTGCATATAAATACAGTTTTACTTCACTATTACATTTGAGCATTCCAATAAACACTTGAGCATACAAATTGAGCTAAAATATTATGAGTCATTCAATCTTTTAGTTTCCAAACACTTTAGAGTTTTTAATCGAGTTGTAAGTGCTTCAAGATAGTGGTTCTTGAGGAGGCTTAGGGTTGTTTGAATCCAGAGAGGCTTGTAAGTGAGAGTGAGTCTTACAAGAGAGGAGAGTGCTCGATCAACAAGGGGTTGTTCGAGAGGATTTCAAGATAGTGGTTATTGAAAGAGGTCTTAGATTGTATTTGGTTTGATTCCGATAAATCTAAGAAGAAATCCTGTGTTGCATCAGGTCGTAGTTTTATCTTTTAGCACTTGTMAAGGAGAGTTTTTGTGTTTGTTGAAACTCTTGTCTTTAAGCTCCTTCACTTTCATTGTTTTAATTTCGCAAAAACGCTCAATTTTTGCGAGATACAATTCACCCCTCCCTCTTATATCTTCAGTCGATCCAACAATTGGGATCAGAGCCTGTGTTGCTCGTAGAAATTAGGGAATCCTGCTGAGGTAGCTGATCGCAAGACACTCAAGATGAATCATAACGACAAACTCAAAGAAGGTTACTCAACTCAGAGACCGCCCATGTTTAATGGTAAGTTCTATTCTTACTGGAAGAACCACATGGAAATCTTCATCAAGGCCAAGAATTGACAGGTTTGGAGAGTAATCGAAGCTGGTGATTTTCAAGTCACTAAGACCAATGCTAACAAAGAGGTAGTTCTTAAACCCATCTCTGAATATGATAAAGAAGATTATGAAAAGATGGAAATTACTACTCTAGTTGTCAAACTGCTCCACTCTGGACTTGGACCCCATGAACACAATTGTGTCATGGGGTGCTAGTACGCAAAGGAAATATGGGATTTATTGCAAATTACACATGAAGGTACTAGTGAGATTAAGAGATATAAAATTGATCTTTTGATGTCTAAATATGAAAGTTTTGAAATGCAATCTAAGTAAACCATACAACTAATGCTTACACGTTTCACTAACATTATGAATGAGTTGGTTTCTCTTGGAAAGAACATTCCAATTGATGAGCAGGTACGAAAAGTCCTGAGAAGCCTCCTTCAAGATGAGAGATGGAGAGCCAAAGTTATTGCCTTGCAAGAAACTAAGGATTTCACTAAGTTCAACATCGAACAGCTTGTTGGGTCTCTCATGACTCATGAGTTACACCTAGGATCCAACAGCAATAGTGAATCCAACAAGGCAAGGAACTTAGCTCTGAAGGCAGATGATCCAGAAGAATCCGAATTAGATGAGAAGGAAGTTGCAATGTTGGTTAAGCATTTTAAAAGAATGTTTAGAAATCACAAAAACTCTTAAGTATTCTGTGAAAAAGACAGGTTCCTCAAAGAATGATCAGCCATGTCGCAGATGCAGTTCCTCTGATCATTGGATCAAGGATTGTCCCATTGCCAATGCCAAAAAGGGGAAGGGAAAAGCTAAGGATTCCAGCAATAGAGCAAAAGGGTCCTACAACAGTTTAGACATGAAGAGAGCTATGATAGCACCTTGGGGTGACTCGGAGAGTGAAGATGAGGATGAGCAGCCTGAAAGCAAAACTACTAACCTATGTCTTATGGCCACGACAGAGGAAGACAGTCCAATCTATAAGGTATTTCTTAATCCCAAAAATCTTATTTTTCTTCCTAAACAAACTCCGGTTGACTTGGTTATTGAGTTTGAAGAACATTGGAGAGATGTAACTAAGAAATTAACTGAAATAGAAAATGATCTAAAAGTTTACAAGGAACACAATTCTTGGATTGAAAATTTAAGAACTCATGTTCAGGGCAAATTCTTTGAATTACTTGACAAAAACCTTCTTTTGAAGGAAATTGTTGATAAAGTTTAAACTGAGAATATAATGCTTAATGTTGAACTAAATTAGTAAAAGTTGATGTGTGTTGATTTGGGTGCATCAAGTTTCACCACCAGTAATTTTAACAAAGATTTGGAAAACCTCAAGAAAGAATTTGAGGAACCTAGATTTGAAAACAAAAACTGGAAAGGGAACTTGAGGCACGCAGTAACAGAGATGCCCATCAACACACTATTCCAAAGTGGATAGAGAATGCTCAAGTCAAAAGAACTGAAGACCCGGGTTTTGTACATTCAAAACATAAGGGAAAACAAAAGAAATATGTTGATTTTCCAAGTAGCAAAATTTGTTCCTTTTGTGGCAGGACAGGTCATCTAGAACCTTCTCGTAACAAGAAACAAATTTCCCTTAATTAGAATGTAAAACAGGTYTGGGTGAAGAAACAAGAAACTTCTTTTGCATCTAAGGAAGCCGAGGAAACAAGGGTTCCTCGAACTAATGCTTAAGTTCTTTTGCAAGTTCTAGTGAGGGGGAACAACACATGGTACCTCGACGTGGTTGTTCCCTCACTGGAATCTTATGAAGGTGGAACTATGACTTTTGATGATAATAAGAAAGGTGACATCGTTGCCAAAGGTAAAGTTGGTAAGTCTAGTTCCCACCGTATAGAAAATGTCTTTTTAGTCGAGGGTTTGAAACATAGTCGTTTAAGTATTTCACAATTTTGTGACAGGGGTAACACTGTTAATTTACAAATGAAAATTGTCATATCATCAACAACCACACTAGCTTAATTATTCTGGAAGGATCGAGAAAAGGAAACACCTACATAGTGGATCTTGACTCTGTCCCAAGGAAAAATCTAACCTGTCTTAGTGTGATTAAGGGTGATGAATTAATTTGGCACAAGCTTTTTGGACATGTAAGCTTTGCTCACATGAACAAGCTATATTCTAAGAACTTGGAAGTTGATCTTCCAAAAGCCAAGTTCCCAAAACACTATATATGCGATGCTTGTGTGAGGGGAAACAAATAAGATCTTCCTTTCAAAGCAAAAATTTTATAACTACATCGAAACCATTAGAATTGATTCACATGGATCTTTGTGGTCATATGCGAATTAAGAGTAGAAGTGGGAAAAGGTTTGTTCTTGTTATAGGGGATGATTATTCTAGGTTTACTTGGGTCATATTCTTGGAAAGTAAGGATAAAACGTTTGATGAGTTTGTAGCCTTTGCCAAGTGTAGACACCTAAAAATGTCTCCCCAAATTGAATAGCCGATGAGGAAAAGTACGACATTTCGATATAGATTTGATTCCGAAAGTTGCGACAAAATCCATAAATCACATCCATTTGCACAAGTCGAATTAAAGTTTAGTTTCAAATCATATGCCGAGAGCCCAATAATAGGTGAAAAGTATTTATTTTCTATTTTAAGGCTTATTTTCTTTATTTATAGGATTTTTTTAGAAAATTTCTATAGGTTGTTTCTCTAATTTCCACTTCTCATTTTGTTTTTCACATTTTTCTGAGTTCGCCAATATTTCAAGATTATTTTTTTATTTTTCTTTGATTTTCTATGATTTTTACAAGTTTTATAAAATGATTTTCGAAATTAATAAATTCAGCAATTCTTAGATAAATCAAGATAATTTAGGAATGATCTGGAATATTTTAGATGATAAATCTTGTCCACCAAGTTTATCCAAAAGTGGATAAAGGTTAATTCAGATAACAAATTAGATCCAAAAGATATAGAAGCAAAAATTCCCAAGATATCAGAAAAAAGATAAATAGATTTAGTATTGGAAAAATTCACGTGAATAATCCCACCTTTTGGTGGTATTCTCTCAATAATCCGAGCTATAACAAATTACAAAATAATCCCACTTTCACCCATCATCTTCCCTAAATGCACTAATTTACCGGTTACCTATGAATCAGGTAATTAGAATCCTTTTTCTTCCCTTTTATTTATTTTAATAAAATTTTAAAAAAACAAAAAAAAAAACTACCCACCCCAATCAAACCACTAACCATCAACCCTCACCCAATCAAACCACTAACCCAGTAGAGCCAAACGCAAACCACCAGCCACGACAACCCATAACAGAACAGTCGATCAAATCAAGCTTTACTGCCCTGTTTCACGCAACCCTTGCGCCACCAAGTGCGAGTGATTTCTGGGTATATTCGAACGAATTCGAACCCAATGAAGCAATCCTCATGCATCAAACTCCTCAAATTTCGGTAAAATACAAATTTTCATACTCAAAATTCAATCCAATTGAACAAATTTTTGGGTTTATCGATTAAAATTAAATTGGGGAAAAAAATTAGGGTTTATAAAATTTTCGACCAAACTCTTTGATTCCTAAACCAAAACAACTATTAAAACCACGATTTTGCAATTTGAATTTAAAGAAATAAAAGCCCTAAAAYAATTTCAACARATTTTGTGAAAATTCYRGATTATTTTCWAATCAAAACCCCTGTTTTGTTCGAACTCCTTTGTGGTTTGATGGTTAGTGGTTTGATTGAGTTGTGGTGGTGCGTGGTAGGGAAGGGGTGGAGGTGCGTGGGCTGGGAGTTGTGGTGGTGCGTGGTAGGGAAGGGGTGGGCTGCGTGCAGTGGGCGGTTGTGAGTGTATAGAGGGTAGTGGGTTGCGAGGGTAGTTTTGGCTGTTGCGTAAGGGAGGTAGGCTGCGAGGGTGGTTGGGCTGGTGCACTAGGGAGGTGAATTTTGGCGGCGGCGGCAGTGGTGGTGGTGGATGGCTAGTGTGAAGAAGGTGATGGGTGGTGGCTGTTGGTATTTTAATGGTGTTGGTTTTGTTGATGGTGAATTATTTGATAAAAAAAATAATAAAATAAAAACTACTTAATGACCTTCTAGGAAACCTAGAGTAGCAGGTAGAATTTTCACTAAATGCAATATGGGAAGATGATGGGTGAAAGTGGGATTATTTTGTAATTTGTTATAGCTCGGATTATTGAGGGAAGACAACCAAAATGTGGGATTATTCATGTGAATTTTTCCTTTAGTATTTGCTATCTTATCCTTCCCCAAAACGCCTATAAATACATGCTCTCGGTGCTTATTCGAACATCAACAAAAAAATCAGCTTCAATCAACAAAAATCAACTTCGATCAACGAAAACCATTATACGATTGCAAGTCAAAACTCTCAAAAGTCACTCTCATTCAAATTCAATCAACAAATACAAATCAGTCTCAAAATCAAAAGTCCCTCGAATTCGTCGCAGCTTTCGGAGTCGCATCTTTGCAGATTTAGGTACAAATTTTGAGGCTATTCAATAAAATCTCTCTCTTCTTTTGTTGTTAATTTTGATTAACATAATTCATTGAATTTCGTTCTGCWTTTGATTTTCAATCATGTAAATTCATTCGTTTTCAATCGCTTTCGACTTATCACAATCGTTTTGATTATAATTGTCAATGCTAACGATTTTCTATGTAGTGATAAGCAATTTAATTGGAAGAAAAGCTTTTAACACTCTAATCTTGCTTTGTTTTCTTTTGCTTTGATAGCGATACAAGGTAAGTTGATTTGTATATATTTGAGTTTTGATTTCTATATATATTATTCTTGATCTTTGCGCCTATGACTCTTTTGATTGCTTAATCAAGATCGGAATTTACTTAAATCACATTAATTTCAGATTATTCATGGACGAACGGATTTTAGGCACCATATTAATTTGGTTAATTCAAAGTGGTCACAATCATTAAGATAGGTAGTGATGTCTGCTTAATAGAAATCAACTCTTATATTATTTAAGTGCGCTTTTTAAGTTCAAATCAATAAACTCTTTGAATTTAATGATTATGATTTATGAAACTACAATGAGACCGAGTAGAGGCCGCTAAATGCAGGCAGATTGGGTCAAAGATCTTTTCCGTACCTTGTCCCCAAATCCACACTTTGGTTACCAGACCAAATAGTGGGTCCATTACTTTCGCACCCATGTTTCGGGCATCCGTGATTAATCTATATAGACATGGTGGCGATCCCCTCTATTGACAACACACCCCAACGCACTCACATGTGAGATCAATTCAACATCAACGTAGGACGTCAAAGAGCCTATCGATTTGATCTTGGAATGCGCATTAACCTAGTATTGCTATAAGAGCCTATCAGATCTTTGACCCAATCCGCCCACATGTAGTGGCCTCTACTCGGTCTCATTGTAGTTCGATAAATCACAATCAATGAATTCAAAGAGCCTATCGATTTGATCTTAGAACGCGTATTAACCTAGTATTGCTATAAGAGTTGATTTCTATTATGCATGCAACACTACCTAGCCTAATAATCGTGACCACTTCGAATTAATTAAATTAATATGGTGCCTAAAATCTATTCGTCCACAATTAATTTGAATTTAATGTGATTCAAGCGAATTCCGGTCTTGATTAAGAAATCGATAGAGTCATAGACACAAAGATCAAGAATAATAATATACAAGAATTGAAAACTCAAATATATACAAATCAACTCACCTTGTATCGCTATCAATACAAAAGAAAACAAAGATGAGTGCATCAAAATATTTGCTTCTAATTGAATCACTTATCACAATAAAGGAAATCATAAACATCGACAATTATAATTAAAACGATTGCGAAAAGTCGAAAACGATTGAACAGGATTGAAAACCAAAAGGAAAACGAAATTCAATGTATTGTATTAACCAAAATTAATAATAGGAGAAGAGAGAGAGAGAGAGAGAGAGAGAGAGAGAGAGAAAGAGAGCTTGATTCAATAGCCTTAGAATTTGTACCTAAATCCGCAAAGATACGACTCCGTAAGTTACGACGAATTCGAGGGACTTTTGATTTTGAGAGTGCTTTGTGTTTGTGGCTTGAATTTGAATGAGGGAGAGACTTTTGAGAGCTTTGAATTGCACTTTGTATGATGGTTTTCGTTGATGTTCGATTAACCACCGAGATCATGTATTTATAGGCTTTTTTTTTTGGAAAGGATATATAGAAGGGGAACCATGTATACGGTGAAGCAACCGTATATACAGTTATGAGGTCTGTATATACGGTCATGATGACCGTATATACGGTTTACTCAATTGTATATACGGTTGTTGTTTATGTTGTGTCCACGTCAACCAACCGTATACATGCTTCCTACCTCTATTTAACTCTTCGTTCGCGTATTCTTATCCGTAATATCTGAATCTAATCTACGTTCCAGGAATATCCTTTTATCCTTTTATCCAATTTTGGCTTGCTTGGGGCTCAAGGTTAATCTTCTAGAATATTCCGAATTGTTCCCGAATTTTCTGAATTTCTCTTAGAATTTCAAAATTTATTTATTTTCGAAAATCATTTCGTAAACTTGTAAAATCATAGAAAATCATAGAAAAATCATAAAAATAATCTAAAAATACTAGCGGACTCAAAAAATGAGATGAATAAAATAAAAAAGTAAAAATATTAGAAATGACCTATCGGAAATGTTTTTTAAAAATCCTATTAATAAAAATTTGCCTAAAAACAGAAAATAATGAAAATAAATAAAAATAAATATTTTTCGCCTATTATTGGACCCTCGGTGTATGATTTGGAGCTCAACTTTAAATCAATTTTATCACAGCTTTCAGAATCAAATATATTTCGAAATGTCGTACTTTTCATCACCGGCTATTCAAAATGGGGAGACCCTTTTGGGTGTCCACAAGCACATATCCAATTGCAAGAGAGTCATGCTATGGTGGTTTTCCAATGATACTTGATTTAGAATTAAAAAAATCATTTTAGTATTGAAAGCAAACATTTTTCATTTATTAATTTCAATAGGTTTTGAGTTCCTATAACCATTGCTAACAACGGAAGTTCCTTGTCCATGAATATGTATGGACATCATTTATTATCATATCTATATAATTATATATCCACTACATTGCTCTTTAAATCTCTAACAATAAAGGTTTTATGTGACTTTTATGTTTCACTCCATGCACAGGAATACGAAAATGGAACTACTTTCATGCATTATGTGAAAGGAAGGTTGATAAATTCATACACTTGCTTTCATATTTCAAGTTCCAAGGGAAGAAAATAAAGAAATCAAGGTGTTGCATGTTCCCGGGTTGATAAATTCATACATTTGCTTTCATATTGCATGTATTTCAAGTGTGTTTTGAAGAAGAATTCGAAAATTTGCAAGCTCTCAACAAAAGGAAAATAGATTAATTGTATTGAAATTATGTACTCTGTAACCTGGATGAACTTAGCATTATCTTACTCCAAAAACTTAGTATCTTTTTTGTTTAAATTACTCCATTTGACATTTCAAGAGTCGTATTTTTACTTTGTTAAATATTTACACATCTGCCCTATATATAACTAGATTAGTTCCCCGTGTGATGCACGATTTCAAAAAATATTATATGTTACATTAATGTTTTTCAAATACACTATTTTAATTTTCAGAAAAAAAATTAAAGTGGTGCACATCAAGAAAATACAAATCGACCGACCGCCGGTTACCGACGTTAGTGGTCGGTAAACGTCGGTCGGCACAAAGGTTGTCGGTAAACTGAGTTTACCGATCGTTTGTTGGTCGATAAACATTTACTGATCGATTGTTAACCGACTAACGGTCGGTACAGACGACTAGTTTTTTGAGTATTTAAAAAAAAAWTTTTACCAACCGACAAGGCGGTCGGTAAAAATAATTTTCATTAAAACTATTTTTGATTACCGACCATCTGACGACCCATAATTTTCATGCATCAAAATAAAAAAAAGGAAAGAAAGTTGACTGACATAATATCAGTCGACTTTCTTCCCAATGCACTTTGTTTTTCTTACCTTCTTACGTTTCCAACAACACATAAACAATAAGAACAACAAAACCAATAACAAATATCAACAATATAATACAAAATTAAATATCAATGCATAATATCTAAAATTCTCATATACACAAAAAACAAAACAAGACAACCCATATTACAAAAATTACAGTACGTTTACCTTAAGCTTGAATTGATTTCATTAAACTTCATTCTAAATCTTCAATTCACTTCATTGATTCAAACTCCTTTCAATGGTTGAACAGAAACAAACCCAAACAAAATAGAAAAACAAACGAAAATAAATAAATAAGATAACAATGAAAATAAAAATATTTAAAAACCCAGCAATCAAGTTGAAATTTAAACCAACACGAAAATAACAAAATTTTGGAAAAAAAATAAAAAAAAATCGAAATTAAAAAAATCAATGTAAAAGTTAAAAGAGTAATTTTGAAATGTCACAATGTTCCAAAAAATAATTTTGAGTTTAGATCTAAAAGAGTTAAAAAATGAAATAAACAAATATAAACTAGAACACAAAATCAAAAGGAATAACAGGATAAATAAAATAAAAATGACATCAAAAATCGAAAAAATGGATGATAAAAGAAGAAATTGAAAATTTCGAATGCTAACATGTAGATCTAGAATTTTAAATGAAGGAAAAATAATTTTAAAAAAATTATTCGAAAAGTAATATAGATAGAGGTTGATTAACAAAACGAAATCCCAAAATCCAAAAATTTGAAAAAAAGCAAATATGAAGAGAAATAGAAAAATCTAAAGAATACCAAATTTGAGGAAAAACAAAAATGAAAACGAAAATTTTCAGAATATAAATTACAATACAATTGACCCAAAAAAATGAAAAACCCTAAAATAAAATTTGAGTTAGAAACTAATCTGAGATTTGTCGCTAGTGCGGTGGTAGGAGTTCAGGTACAGGTGGGTTACAACGAGGGCGGCGACCGTAACCGCTATGAAACAATAGTGAGATGAGAGATGAGAGGAGGAGATGGAGAAGAGAGAGAAGAGAAAGATTGAGATGTAATGAATGAAAAATGAAGAAGGGGAAATGAAGAATGAAAAATGATAAGGTGAAAGGAATGAAAAATGAAGTGAAATAGAGAGAGAGAGAGAGAGAGAGAGAGAGAGAGAGAGAGAGAGAGAGAGTGTGTGTGTGTGTGTGTGTGTTATAATGAGTGGATGGAAGATGAAAGAAGGAGAGAGAGTGCAATAATGAATGAAAAATGAAGATAAAAGAAGATAAGGGATGAGAGAAGGAAAGCGAGAGAGAGAGAGAGCGAGAGAGAGAGAGAGAGAGAGAGAGAAAGAGAGTAAATGGGTTTATGAGAGATATGACGAGTAAATGGGAGGGATGAGAGTAAGTGGTCCACCGAATTTGTTTTTTTTTATAAAAAAAATAGATTTATTGCTCGTCTAACGCTGTCGGTAAAATTAAAGTTCAAAAATGATATTTCAGGATTTACCGACTGCTAGCAGTCGGTAAAATCAAGTATTTACTGACCGGGTTCTTTGCGGTCGGTAAATACCGACAGTCACCGATTGTTAGAACTGTCGGTAATTATTTCCCGACTAACGTCGACCGTTTTGGCAGTCGTTAAGAATATTACCGACAGTTGACGGTCGGTGCGGTCGGTAATTTCCATCTATAACTTGTGCGGTTGGTAAAGGCGGTCGGCCTAAGACGAATTTCTTGTTGTGGTAATAAGATATGATAGCGGTTGTTATGTCTTTTTTTTTAATCATGCTTTATAATTCTTAAAAATTTAACTTTTATATGTAAGTTGTTGGTTTTCTAATTGATTTCGGGGTTTTTTTTTTAATACGGTGAGATAAGAAATATTAATATAATTTAAAGTTTTAAAGATAAAGGTAAAAATAAAACTATATAATTTCATAGGATACAATTGTTGTTTTTTAAAGATAGATATTGATTTAGATAATGGATATTTTTTTTATTTAATTTCATCACTAGATTAACTTTTCCTGTGCAACACACGGCAACATTAAATATTTAAGTGAGAGTACATTAAATATTATTATTAAATATTTTTTTAGATTTACATTGTTTTTATAATATTTTTGACTTGTTGATATAATTTTTATGTTGTACGAGTAGTTTTTGTTTATTTAATCTTGTATAATATTTATTACTGTTTTTTTTATGAATTGATATAACTTTTAGGAATACTTTTTATCTGGTATTTTTATATTTAATTTTTTTTAATACTCGTAGTAAGATATGATATAATAGTTACTCCCGTATATAGTATTGTTTTTTATTTAATTTAATATTTTTAAAATATATATGGGATACAGAGTAATAGATAAATTTAATTTAATATAATTCTTATTTAGATTATATATATCAGTACTTTTGGAAGGAGTTTTTTTTAATGTGAGGTTGTCACATAAGCATTAATGATATCAATCATTTTCTACTTTTTTTTTTTACTTCGATTTAATATAAAGTTTTGAAAAGATATTATATGATTGTTATTTTATTAAAATAGAGTGAGATGAAGATAGCTATCATTTTTAAATTAAAATAGACTGAGATGTGATATAGTTTTGTTGTTATCTAGTTCTATGTTATATCTATGTTATATTATAATCAAACACCCAAATTTGATCGAATAATTTTTGTGATGACTCTTTTTCCCAAGATACTATTAAAAAATTTAAAAAAAAATAACTAAAATTAAAAATAGTAATAAATAGAATATATATCTTATCCAAAAAATTGAAAACAATGAATTAAATACTAAATATAAAATAGTAAAATAAAACGAAATATCTAACAACTTAATAACATCACTAAATAAAAAACAGTAAATAAAAGAATATATTTCATCCAATATAAATTAAATAACTAAGATAAAAATAGTAAAATAAATAATGGAAATATCTAATAGCTTTAATAAAATGAATACATCTTACCCAAGAATTTTTTTAAAAAAATTATAACTAATATTACAAACAATAAAATAAAAATGAAAATATCTAACAACTTAATAACATCTAGATATAAAAACAACAATAAAAAGAATATATCTTATCAAAAAAATTTAAAAACTAAATATAAAAAAGTAAAATAAAAAGGGTAATAACACATACATTAATAAATTCTAGATCTTAAACCCATCTCACAACTCTTGCTATATAGTTGAATTGTTTATGAATTTGTACATATTTTATTACCTTTTTAATTATCTTAAAACGGCATGCATGTGTGCATTGCTTACSTTGTATCTATGTTCTATTATAAAGCAAACACCCCAATTTGGTCGATAATTTATGTGCGTACTTTTTTGCCCTAAAATAAATTCTAAATTACTTAACAAAAAGATAAAATATAAAATATTTACAAATCATAAGAAAAAGATGTCGGATTATATTGATATATCAATAACCACCAGATATATCTATAATAACTTAACAATGAACAAAACAACAATAAAAATATATCTTATCCAAAAAATTTATAATAATAAAAATTGTCATGAATGACTGTAAATCTAAAGCAACTAAAAACGTCAAGAAACTAAAAACTTAAAAATAGGAAAATAAAATTGAGCAAAAAAATCTTATCCAAAACAAAAATAAAAGGGTTTTTCTATATGGTAGCCATCAATTTTTCCGAATTCTATATGGTAGCCATGTGTTTTTTTATTCTATATGGTAGCCACCAATTTAACATGAGTTATTATATATAGCCATTTTACATTAATTCTCCCTAAAGCCTAATGGAAATTACTAATCTACCCTTATAAAAACAAAAATATATATAAAAAAACAAAAAGAAAAACAATTCTTAATCTAACTTGCATCCCTTCTCTCACTTCACCTTTCGCCTCTCCCTTGGCACCTCCTTCCCCCTCCCCCTGCCACCCCAACCACCCTTGCCAACGCCAAACGAACCACCATCACCACACCACCTCAAGAAACCCTACGAGCCACAACGTAACCCAGTCTCCACCTCGCTCCGACCGAATTCGCGTGCATTCCCCTCGAAGCACCTACGCACAATTCAATACCCATCTCCGACCGAATTTGCATGCATTCACCAAGACGCAACCCCTTCTTCCAAACACAGTTGTGCCACCATCGCCACAACCCACAACCACTACACGAACCCACAACCACTACACGAACCCACGACCTCAACCTACGACAACCACCATTTGTCGCACTTCTTCGCGTGCCCTAGCCCACACCACCACCCTTCTCCGCGCCTCTTGGCGCACCATGAGACCACGATGCAACGCCACCACCCTGCCACCACGTACGTAATCAATCAAAAACAAAAAAAATCCTAAATGGAAATTTCAGAAATTTCAAAAAAAAAAGAATTGGGAATTCGAATTTGAAATTGAAATTGACAATTGGGACCTCGAAATTGAGATTTCGAAAAATCGAATTAATTTAAGGGTTTTTAGGGTGAAATTTGGGGAAATTAATTTGGGGTTTTTAGGGTTTGGTGGTGGTAGCGTTGTGGGGCTAGTGGTGGCGCGATGTGGCGGTGGTGCTGGTGGGGTTCATGTCGTGGTGGTGTGACGTGGAGGTGGCAAAGGGAGGGGTGGCGGTCCCAGGGGAGGGGGTGGCATGTCATGATGATGTTGTTGTTGATTGAATGGTTTGAAGAGAGAGGGGTGTTTGAATGGAATTACCTAGATTAGTATTGTTTTTATTTTTTTTTATTTTTTAATATTTTAAAATAAGGGTATAATAGTAAATTCAACTAGTTTTAAAGTAAAATTAGAGTAAATTGGTTATGGTTAATTAATATTGCAAAATTGATGGCTATAACTTAGAATTAAAAAAAACACGAGGCTACCATATAGAATTCGTAAAAATTGATGGCTACCATATAGAAAAACCCAATATAAAATAAGGTAAATTAAAATAACAAAAAATGACTTCATCCCTAAAAAACTTTAATTCTAAAAAACCCAAAAAAACATCGATCTTATCTAAAAAATTAGAAATCTTAGATTTTTTTTAAAAAATATATAATATAATATCAATTTATATAAATGTACGGAGTATGAAAAAAACAAAAAATTTAGAAAAAATGTTATGTACTCCTTAAATAATAAGTAAATTAGAAAAAATATATAAAAATATAAAAGGTTACTTCATCTATTTTATAAAATGTTAATTCTAAAACCAAAAGAGAAAAACATATTTATTTCTTTCAAAGAAAAAATAATGTAGAAATGTTTACTCAAAAATGGAATAAAAAAATATAAAATAAATAATTAATTTTGAAAAACAACTGTCCTATAAAACTATGCACGCATCTGCGTGCATTTCTTACGTTGTTATAATAAACCAAACACCAAAATTTGGTTGAATAATTTATGTGAAGACCTTTTTACCCCCGTAGATACTATTAATAAATTAGAAAATAAAATAATAAAATATAAATACAATACATTAAAGGAATATATCTTATCCAAAAAAATTTAAAATAATAAATTAAATAATTAAATATATAAATTGTGAAATAAAAAATAGAAATATCTTACAATTTAGTAATATCACTGAATATAAAAATAGTAAATAAAAAGAATATATCTTAACCAAAAACTTAAAAACGATAAATTAAATAACTAAATATAAAAATAATAAAATAAAAACGGAAATATCTAAAACTTAATAACATCTAGATTTAAAAACAACAATTAAAAGAATATATCGTAACAAAAAATATTTAAAAAAAAATTAAATAACTAAATATCTATGTTATAATATAAAACAACACCCCAATTTGGTCGAATAATTTTTGTGATGACCTTTTTGCGGCCCCCAAGGATACAATTGAAAAATTAAAAAGTAACTAAATACGGAGTATAAAACATTAAATAAAATTAATATATCTTATCCAAAAAGTTGAATTCTTGCTTTTGCATATTGTAAGTATACTTGGAGTTGTGTGTTTATACTCGAAATGAGTAAAGGAAGTCGCCACCGCACTTCTTTTGGGAAGCTGCGCAACCCGTTTTATGCCTTGCCTATAATTGCATAAAGTAATGCGAAGGACTCCATGTCTTGTTGTGCACCAAAGGTCTAGATTAGGGGACAAGGGTAAGGATGAAGTAGTGCACAACACTCCCCCCGCGTCTAGCGGCCTCTACTCAGTTATTGCAAAGTTCATTGTCCGAAAGACAACAACAAACAATTTTCCGCTTTAAACCCTAAGCAAGCAAAGTTACTAGGCRGATTGTAGATGTTTAACAGAATACTATGCAAATAGTGTCTAGTTTGTTGTGGCATGTGTTGTTAATTCCGTATTCCAGGAGCCTAATGTCGGTTGTCCATAGTTATCTTATTAGGCGTGAAACACGAAATTTGCCGGTCTTTGTTAAAGCATATTATATGTGTGAGACAAGCATGCAAGCACTCGTACGAAGAATTGAAAGTTATGCCTTAATTAAGGTTTCTTTTAATTTGAATTGCCGAATCATTATTAGTCAATATTACATGCAAATCACAAAGAAAGTCGAATTTCTAAACAAGCATGCAAAAGGGGGTTTAGAATTTAGACGTTGCCCTCAAACCTACCTCGCAACACGATGTCGATGACCAAGGAAGACGTAGCTTCAGACCCCTAGGAACCCTTGTCGAGCCTTTAGAACCCTTGAAAACCTCCTGGATCTGATGCAAAAAAGTGTTTAAATGTATTTTTATGTGTTTGAATGTATTTGTGAGAGAGTATGAGAGTGAGAGTGAGTTGGACGAGTGTGTGAGAGAGAGTTGAGTCGTCCAAAGTCCCAAATATTAGAAAAGTCCGTGGAAATGAATGAGGGGTCTCCTATTTATAGGCAAAGGTCGAAATCGGCCAAAAAGAGGGAGGTCTTGKGCGTAATTACGCCCAAAGATGGGCGTAATTGCGCCCAACACCTACCAGATTTTAGCTGATTTTTCCTTGACTCGAATAGGGAGATCTTGATGCAATAAAATCGAGATAAAATCTTATAAAATATATGCATGATTTTATACGATTGAGGTGATTTTATTACGATTTTCGGGATATTTCGCTGATTCGCCTTGCCTCGAATAGTGAGATCGTAATGAAATAAAATCGAGATAAAATCATATAAAATATATGCATGATTTTATATGGTTGCATCTAATTTTATTCCAATGATCGGGACATTTGGCTTCCTCGGGAAGCTTGTCTCAAGGCAAAAATATCCCGGGATGGCCCACTTTGCTCGGTTTTGCGTTTTTGCTTAAGAAATTCGTAAATATTAAACCATAAATCGAAAAATAATGGAAAAAATATGAAAATTCCTTGTGAAATGTAGTGTGTTGTGTTAAAATTTCATGAATTTTGTAATTGTTTTCATAATTTAATTAATTATCGCAAAATTAATTAAATTGCTCAAAATTCCAAAAATTGCCAAAACGCTTAGAAAAATTCCGAAATATTCTGGAAAAATGTTTAAAAATAATTTAAAATTATTTGAAAATTAAAACTCACTTTTTGAGGTGTTAAATACCTGGAAGAGGTGTTTAGTGTAAGGGAATTTGCGTTTTTTAGGGCCTGTCAGGGTCTTAGCTCTCTCGATTTGACTTCTGTGTTGCGAGGGGTGTCTTATCATTGGCCGTTTTTGGCTAGGGAAAAATGTAGGTATCTACAGAAGCCCCCACTTTGGCTGGTTTTGTAGAGAGTAAAATCTCGTAAAAAGAAAGCCAAAGTACCCGATACCTGCAAAACAAATGCTTTAGTTTTACCTGCAACTATGGTTCCATGTTGCTTGCTTGCTCATCACTGTTGTTAATACTTTTGCTTACGTTTCCACCTATGGTTCTGATTCCACTAGGGGTTCCGTGCTTCTGCCTATGGTTCTGATTCCATTGGCGATCTTTCGAGAGGATTTCAACYTATGATTCTGATTCCACTGGGGAGTTTTGTGAGAACTGATAGTATCTTCCCCTATGGTTCTGATTCCACTGGTGATTTTCTACTAACTAGTTGTCCGCCTCGATACTTCCGTTAGGACTTCCTGGGGAAATTCTATTTCAATGTCCACTCTGATGCCTCCGTTAGGATTATATGGGGAATTGCTGCGGTGTCTGTATCGATGGTTCCATTTGGACTCCTTTGGGGAAGATGAAATGGTGTCCGTATCGATGCTTCCGTTTGGACTTGGTGCTTGATTGATCTGTTTTATCACTTCTCGGCTAGTCGTCCGGGAATATTAATATAATGGTAACGCTGCGTATAGCCACGATCGCGTATAGCGAATGTCTTTTTGCTGGTGCGTGCTTTTATCCCATCTCGGTTAGTCATCCCAGAAAATTAATATAATAACGTATCGTATAGCCACGATTGCGTATAGCAATGTCTTTTTGCTGGTGCGTGCTCTGATTTGCTTTATTCCATCTCGGCTAGTTGTCCGGGAATATCAATACGAAAGTAACGTCGCGTATAGTCACGATTGTGTATAGCAATGTCTTTTAGCTGATGCATGCTCTGATCTAATTTATTCCATCTTGGCTAGTCGTCCGCGAATATCAATACGGAGGCAACATCGCGTATAGCCACGATTGCGTATAGCAATGTCTTTTTGTAACTGCTGTATTGTGTATACACAATCAGGCTAACGGTTGGCCCTTGTAAGGATGATGCAACTTCGACTGAGGAATGTGTGCTTTGACTTTGATCTGCTTTTGATCTTCACTTGATCGTGGTTATTGCTTCGTTGTGACTTTGCATTTGCTTACGACTTGTTGTATCTCTGTAGGTGTATTTTTGTAGCGTTTTGGCGACTTTCGAAACCATTTTTCWTGCTTAGGGGCATTTTGGTCATTGTGCATGACTTTTGAAAGTTGGTTGAGTGGCGCCTATGGAGGCGACTAGGAAGTCCTAGGCCGAGGAGGTTTGCTGTAGCGGCCGAGCTCGCAAAAAGACGATGTATCTTCTTGGGGCCTCAAGGGCCTGTTTGGTACCTCAGGGAGCGTGTAATGAGGCAACATAGCCTTTCTGAGTCTGCAGTGCCTTAAGATCCTCTAGACACTATGATGGATGAGGATCTGCTAGTCACCACGTTATACATTGACTTGAGTCATGGCGAGGCGGTAGAGTACCATCTCTTGCTTGGTGCTAGAGGTTAGGACGCCTATGAGCGCTTTATCGAGGAGCGACTAGCCCCCCGATTTGAGCTAGTTACCGAGGTATGAGTCTTGTTTATCCACACCTTTTCCTTGCATTTGCTTTCCGTTAGTTGTGCACTAACTTTGGCTTGGCTTGCGCAGCCTGACTACGACCTCGGGGAGATGCCCTTTGCTGACTTGAGGATTTGTCCTATATCGGACGAGTTTATTGAACCTGCCCCTCCARCTGCTAGACATGCTCAGAATTCAATGCCCCCTGGAGCTGGTCAGGTCGGGAACGCCTTATTTGCTTGATTMTGTCTTTTCATGCTAGTATTCACTCATGTGCTAACTTGCTTGACTTGTGAAATAGATGCCTTGGGCATGCGTCATGAGGCTACTAGGAGTGATAGATGCCTGTGCCTCGGGCAGGCGTCATGAGGCTACTAGGAGTGATAGATACCTGGAGACACTCCTACTGTCAGTTGAGGGACTCGGTAAGTGCACCAAATCTTGTTATTTCAAATCTTTGCAGGGTCAGGAACCCATTTTTAACTAGAAAATTCTTTTGCAGGTTCGTTAGGGCGACGACAAGGATGCTGATGTTAACGGCGATGCGCGGATGAGACCGGTCTCCGACTGGGGTAGGGCTTCGACCTCGTTGGGCACGAGGTTCGCGGATGGCGCTTTAACTTCTCGTTCTTAGCCGGGACCTTCGACTCAGTTTACAGTACCAGGAACCCCTTCTGTAGTTTCTTACCCTGATAAGTTGCTGGACGAGTCTACTTTGCAGGTGCTAGCTTCACTCGGCTTTTCGACGTGTTGCGAGTAGTAGATGTACTTGTCACCTGTAGGGAAAGGAGGTGACCCTAACTTTGCGTTGGTTTATTTTAGGACTTAGCTTAGACCTATTTAGACTTATGTGTTGACTATTGCTTGACTTGACTCGACTCTAGTCTAGACTCGAATGCTTGTGTAAATATGCCTAGACTTGTGTACGACTCTATACACAGCTCATTTTGTAATGCCGAGCTTTGATTACAACTTGCAAAAGCCAACTCGCTAACTATATGCAATGCATGTAATTAAATTTCTAAGACGACGTGGATCGTCTTGTGTTGTTGTGTATGTTGCATTGCATTGTTGAGGCGAATGTTGGCTTGTTCCTCCTTTAAAATGCAGGGAAGGACCTAGGTTGTACCAAGAACTGCATTCCAAAGTGCTTGGGAGCAAGAAAAGGGAGCAAAATCGGCCAAAATAAGCCAAAACTGGGCATACTCGCTTGTCTCCATATGTGCGTGTGGCTAGCTTGACTGCGTTGACCTTTTATTTTCCTTCAAGGGTGATGAGGCAATTCGGGAAAGTTCAACTTATTCCCGCTGTTGACACAGTTTCTCTTGAGGATAAGCGCTTGCATTCGAGAAAAATGCAATAGAGTGGGAGAACAATACGGGGAATCCCATTCTACACTTGAGGTGACCCCACTTGCTCGAGGTGACCACAAGATTTCTGCTCACTACCGTGTCTGGATGAATGCCACTGATGTGATGGGCCGTGCTGAGGAAAGACATGTAGAGTTGAAGGACCATGTCAAGAGTAAGAGACTGGACTATGACTCTATTGAGACCCTTGTTGCTAAGTCTAGAGTTGTTTCTACTAAGGACAGACTTGGTCCTAAGTAGGTGCCAGTTTAGAGTAGGCTTGGAAGACTTCCTCCTTTAACGATTGACTTAAATGTTGTTGAAAGAAGACTTGGGCCTAAAGAGGTGCTTGGAGCTGATGTTAAAGGAAAAGGGAAGGCTGCTATGGAAGATAGACCTAAGAGACGCAAATGGGTGAGGAAGCCTAAAGGTGAGAGCTCGGGTGCAAAGAAGGACGACGCCAAGGAGGAAGAAGAGGAGAGAGTGATTTATTTTTTCCACAACTCTTATTTAATTTGATGTTTATTTAATTTATGAGTTAATAAAGTGATTGGCCTGCGAGCCGCCTTTGCCTGTAATAAGTGAACTTTGGAGCTTGAAGTTTCCTTTTTTTTATCGTAGTTGCTCAATTTTAATTACAAGTAGTAATAAATTACAAACTTGCATTGCTTTCTATACATTGTGTTTACTTTKAGCATATCGAAGAAAACTTCGACCAATTGCCGCTTGACTGCTGTTCACTTGCTAATCCCAAAACAAGTAGGACACTTATTATTGTGGCCGAGCCCTAGGGCAAGGCTGCCTACGATCCCACAAGGAATCAGGCCATCCGTAGTTCTGATGCATGATGCTATTGTATTCCTAAGACGCGATGCGCGTGTACGCCTTAGACGTAGTACTTCTTGAGCTGGTCTAAGTTGGTGAAGCTGTAGAAATTGTCATCATTCATGTCCATTAGTTGAACTGCCCCTTTTGGCAAGATCTTTTTGACAATGTAAGGACCTGCCCAATTAGGACGAAATTTACCCCGAGGATCTAGGACCGTTTTTGCGATGTGCTTTAGGAACCAAATCACCTTCTTTGCTGCCTCATGATTTGACTCGCGGATTGAGGTACCGTTCGACCCTCTTTTGGTATGTTTGCACATGACGCAAGGGTGCTAGCCGTTTTTTCGTCGAGCAGAGCTAACTCGTCGAATCTTGCCCTCACCCATTTTGCTTCCAGGAGTTTGCTTTCTAGGATAATGCGTAAAGACGGGATCTCTAGTTCTATTGGTTGAACAACTTCGGTAACATAGACTAGTGAGAACGGAGTAGCTCCTGTTGAAGTGCGAATAGAGGTCATGTAACCTTATGGAGCGAAGTGTAGCTTTTGCGGCCAATCTCGATAATTCTCCGTCATCTTAGAGATAATTGTTTTGAGATTTTTGTTAACTGCTTCAATTACCCCATTGGTTTGTGGCCTGTATGGTGATGACTTGTGGTGCTGAATCTTATATTTGACAATCAAATCCGCACATTCTGCTTGAAATTGGTTGTCGTTTTCACTAATGATTTCGTGAGGCACTCCATAGTGACAAATGATGTTGTTTTCTATGAAATTTGCCACATGCTTAGCCTGGAGCTTTGCATATGACGTTGCTTCGACCCACTTTGTGAAGTAATCTATGGCCACAAGTATGAATTCATGACCTCCTTGCCCGGGCGGCATAATCTTCCCTATTATGTCTATTTCCCATGTAGAGAAAAGCCATAGAGAGACAAATGTGGATAGTAGAGACGGAGGAACATGTTGTGCATTGGAATATTTTTGGTAAGTGTTACAAGTACAAACGTGTTGCATGCAATCCCTTTGCATGGTGGTCCAGTAATACGCCAACATGATGATTTTGGAGGCCAGGAGTTTGCTATTCATGTGGGTGCCATAGATTCCATCATGGACGTGCTCTATGATCGTTTTGCTTACTTGTTGAGTGATGCAAAGTAGGTGGAGACCATTGTAGTTGCGCTTGTGAGAGAGTAATGCAAAAGAGTGTTTGAATGTGTTTGTGAGAGAGTATGAGACTGAGAGAGAGTTGGACGAGTGAGGGAGAGAGAGTGAGTTGAGTCGTCCCAAGATCATATTTATAGGCAAGTGTTTGAATGTTTTTGTGAGAGAGTATGAGAGTGAGAGAGAGTTGGACGAGGGAGAGAGATAGAGAGAGTTGAGTCGTCCAAAGTCCCAAAGATCAGAAAAGTCTGTGGAAATTAATGAGGGGTTTCCTATTTATAGGCAAGGGTCGAAATCGACCAAAAAGAGGGAGGTCTTGGGCGTAATTACGCCCAAAGTTGGGCGTAATTGTGCCCAGCACCTACCAGATTTAGGCCGATTTGCCTTGCCTCGAATAGCGAGACCGTGATTAAATAAAATCGAGATAAAAACGTATAAAATATATGCATGATTTTATATGATTGCGGCTGATTTTATTCTAATTTTTGGGATATTTAGCAAATTCTCCTTGTCTCGAATAGTGAGATCGTAATGAAATAAAATCGAGATAAATAAAATCATATAAAATATATGCGTGATTTTATATGATTGCAGCTGATTTTATTGCGATGCTCGGGATATTTGGCTTCCTCAGGAAGCTTGTCTTGAGGCAAAAATATCCCGGGATGGCCCGCTTTGCTCGATTTTGCATTTTAGCTTATTAACCATAAATTGAAAAATTATGGAAAAAAATTTAATTAATTATCGCAAAATAAATTAAATTGCTAAAAATTCTGAAAAATYGCCAAAATGCTTAGAAAAATTCAGATAAATTCTAGAAAAATGTTTAAAAATAAGTTAAATTATTTGAAAATTAAAACGTACTTTTTGAGGTGCAAAATACCTAGAAGAGGTGTTCGGTGTTAGGGAATTTGCCTTTCTAAGGGCTTGTCAAGGTTCTAGCTCTCTCGATTTGACTTGTGTGTTGCAAGGGGTGTCTATCATTGGCCGTTTTGGGCTAGGGACAAATGTAGGTATCTACAAAGTGGGCAATGTGTGTTTTGACTTAGATCTACTTTCGATCTTCACTTGATCGTGGCTATTGCTTCGTTGTGACTTTGCATTCGCTTACGGCTTGTCGTAGCTCTATAGGTGTACTTTTGTAGCGATTTCATGACTTTCGGGCCCATTTTGCTTGCTTAGGGGCATTTTGGTCATTGTGCATGACTTTGAAAGTTGGTTGTAATTCCTGGGAAGTACCAACGACATTTGAACGCAACRGGCTTCACGCGTACACAAGTGGGCCCACGAGGAAGGCTCGAAAATCGAGCCAAAATAACACAAAATTGGGCGCAATTACGCCCAGTATTTCAGTCTTTTTGGCCAAAAATTGTGCCTTATTTTGGCACTTTTGCTTCATTTGCCGTTTGCTCTTTGCTTTGTTTATTGCAAACTCTCTCTAAACTCCATTGTTGCGTCTTGGAATTGCTTGGAATGGTCTCTTTTGCTCATCAAATCCCAAATTCAAGTAAGTTCATTACTCCAAACTTTAAATTCACTTGAAAGTTGCAATTTAATATTCAAAATCATGCCATTTGAATATGCCTTGTCAATTTGTGCAATTCAATTGGGGCTTTCTCCCTTGCTTGTGTATGCATGAAATTGTTGAATGCTTTGGCTTATTCATGCTTATGTGAGTCTTTTGCAACTTGTTTAATCAAATTTGGTGCAAATTTGAATGAGTTATTCCATTGTAAGCTTATTACTTGAAGAAAACTACTACAATAAAAGCCTAAGAGACCGGTTGAAAAAGGCCAAAGAGACAGCAAAACAACCGGTCTCTAGGTGAGAG
This sequence comes from Bassia scoparia, assembly GCA_008642245.1. Lineage (NCBI taxonomy): Eukaryota > Viridiplantae > Streptophyta > Magnoliopsida > Caryophyllales > Amaranthaceae > Bassia > Bassia scoparia. Next base: position 70,219 of record SNQN01001426.1, read on the forward strand.
GGCTCTTAGGGTAAGAGATCGGTTTATTTTTGCGGTCTCTTATACTAAGCAAAGAGACCAGTTTCTTTGGGCACCGATCTCTTTGAGTATAATCAAAGAGACCAGTTTTTTGCGTATAATCGGTCTCTTTGTTAACACTTAAGAGACCGGTTCTGACACATACCCGGTCTCTTTGGTAAATAAACTTTAATAAAAAAAAAGGCTGGCCCCACTTACATATCATTATGCAAGCTGGCCAGCAGTACTCTAATTTCACCATAAGCCATACAAGTATAATATTTATATGGAAATACATCAGTCCTTTAATTCATCAATATTTGAAATACACATGAAAAAAATATACTGTATTATACATCCCAAAATTACAAATACAACTATACAAGTATTAAATTCGAAAAGACCAATACGCCATAAACAAAACTTGTTCTATTATCATACAATAACCTGTAAAAAAAAAAAATGTTAGTCAAGAAAACAAAATCAAAACCAACAAACAAAATACAATAATAACACCACATTAAACAAAATCAACAACACCATCGCAAAYAATAATCAAAACACAAAAAACGAATACAACAACACAAMAATAAACATAATCAACAAACAAAGTAGAACATCTTTACAAAAACACACAACAAATATTAAATTCGAAAAACAAAAATTAACGAAAAATAAATTCGAAAATAAACAAAAAATCAACGAAAATAAAATTTGAAAAACAATCAGATCTAAAAATGAAATATAGAAAAATAATGGGAAGTGAAAATTGAATTCAAAAAACAAATTGCAAAGTAGTTGTGAGAAGAGGTATAACCGAAAAAACCTTAAAAAAACCAAAAAAAAAATTAATATAAAACTCGAATTATATCTGAAAAACGAAAATCTATCAATTAGAAAAATTAATAAAAACAAAAAAAATCAGAATTAATTAGAAAAAATCAAGAAAAGAAAACGAAAAACAAATCTAGAAGAAAAATCAGGAAAAGAAAACGAAAACAAATCTAGATCTAGAAAACGAAAAAAAAGGAAACGAATACAAATCAAAAGAAAACGAAAACAAACCTCGCCGCCACACCGCCGTCTTCCCCCTCGCCGCCTCACCAACGCACAAATTAAAAAAAATACGAGAACAAAAACAAAAAAAATACAGAAATATTGTATGTGTGATTGTGTGATGAGATGAACCCAAAGTTGTTTGAGATGAGGGAGGGGTTGTATGTGTGGCTATGTGATGAGATAGATCTAGAGAGGAGAGTTAGATAAAAGGGTATGTAAGGAGGAGAGATGAGAGATAAGACAGAAGGAGGAAATAAAGAGGAGAGAGAAGATAAAAGAATATGAGGAAATAAAAGAGGAGTTAGAAGGGTACGTGAAATAAGAGGAGAGAGGTGCCACACAACTCACGAGATAAAGCTAAGGGTTCTAGATTGTCTAACATTCATTTTATTTTTTTAAATAAAAATATCAAAGAGACCGGTTTTACTAATGACCGGTTTCTTTGTTGAGAGTTAAGAGATGTGTTACCAAAACTGGTCTTTTAGGTGAACGTAAGAGACCGGTTTTTATTAATATCCGGTTTCTTAATTTAAGAGACCGATTTTGAGAAACACCGGTCTCTTAAATATGGTGCCATATCCAAATTTTGTAGTAGTGGAAGATGATGAATAGTAGCTGCCATGCCCATGTCTTGTTGAATTATGCATATGCCTTGCTTATTCTGGCTTGTTGATGATAGAATAAGCCTTTCCATGCTTATTTGTAACAATGTGAATGCCCATGTATAATTTCACCATTGTAAGTAGCTTAAAGCTTGAAAAAGTGCTTGTTAATGGTGATTGCTTCCTTAATTAGGGATTATGGCGTATGAGCGAATGTATACACCTTCTTAAAATCCTTGTTGCATATAGAGTTTGTGAGTTGACTTTTGCATTCCGTTAGCCATGTACATTCACTAAGGAGAAGAAGTGCTCTTTTTCACCCTTTAGTTGCTTGCCTCTTGTTCCGATTGCTAGGAAATTGTGCATTTCCTTCGACCATGATTGTGTTGAGTAACTGTAAGCTCCCGTAGGGCCTTTTGTTTGTATGCGAGATGTCTATTTTTAGCCGTTATGTTGCCCGTTTGTTTTCTGAATCTTTGCTCTATTTTGCTTGTAGCATGCCAATTTCGAAGAGGGAACAGGTGCACAGTTCCCGTCACACATGGAAGGTGACCAATTGGGACAACTCAGAGTTGTGTTGCTTCCCTGATTACCACATCTCCACTCGTCCGAAGAATGGACGGGTATGTTGCTTTCACTTGTCTAGTTACCTTTTGCTTTGTCTTGATTGCCAACCCTTGTGTCATCCCTTGTGTAGAGTCACTACTGTACTCGGACGTACGGAACTTTTCACACAATCGGCGATCTGTTCCGCAGAGACTTCTTTCAGCGTCATAGAGGAGTATGGGATATCCTAGGTCGGTACGGATTTCAAGACTTCATCCTCAATATGACTAGCTAGTCGTACTCGCTTGCTCCCAATATTTCGGTGTTCGGTTTGATGGAGTGGTTTTGGGACACCGCGAAAACCTTTCACTTCCCATGGGGGAAAATTGCTTTGACCCCATATGAGTTTGCCATGCTAACAGGGCTTGCTTTCACTGATAAGCTTGTCCCTTTGGATAACGAGATCAAGCTTTCTGATCCTCGCTTAGATGAGTGGTTAGTCCCGATTGCTTCTCGTCTGCGAGCCGAGAGCGTGGACAACAGGGCGTCGCAGAGCGTGCTCATGGATGGTCTGACATTGGCAGGTACCACGAATGAGCAGTCAACCAGGATCTTCATCCTGGTGATTCTTTGCACAACRTTATGTCCTGATAAGGGAACGAGGAGTATGTTGCTATGTTGCTATGTTGCTCTGGTGCGGATTTGGCTATGTTGATCTGGTGCATTTTATGAGGATGTGTTGCCGTCAGTTGGATGACGCTATAGTTCCTGCTCTAGCTGGCTGTTAGTGGGTGCTTGAGCTAATTTTCTTTGACTTTTATCGCCTTCTCTGTATTTGATTTACCTTTGTTAGCTGATCCTGTTAGCTGTAATTGCAGTTCAGGGTGTATGAGTACTTTCCACGCATGGGCTTGTTGCCCAGGTTGTCTCCCCATGTACAGCCTGCTCGGTGGCCTGTGATGATGCGGTGGAAACATCGAGACACTCCGTCTTGGGCTGGCGGACTTCAACAGCCAAAGAGGATTTTCTGCCGCTTGAACCCACCTGAGGTAAGTTTCGTTGCCATTTATTTGTATGTTTTCTTTGAATGCTTGTGATTTTAACCAAATCTTGCCGCAGGTGGAGCCGCGCCCATGGAGGCGAGTGGGGAATGCAAGGYCGAGGAGGTTTGCTGCAACGACCGAGCTCGCAAAAAGACGATGCATGTTCTTTGGGCCTCAAGGGCCTGTTTRGTACCTCAGGGAGCGTGTGGTGAGGCAACATAGCCTTTTTTGAGCATGCAGTGCCTCAGGATCCTCTAGACACTATAATGGATAAGGATCTGCTAGTCACCACGTTGTATAATGACTTGAGTCATGGCGAGGCGATAGAGTATCATCTCTTGCTTGGTGCTAGAGGTCAGGGCGCCTATGAGCGCTTTATCGAGGAGCAACTAGCCCCCCGAGTCGAGCTAGTTGCCGAGGTATGAGTCTTGTTCATCCACACCTTTTCTTTTCATTTGCTTTCCGTTAGTTGTGCACTAACTTTTGCTTGGCTTATGCAGCCTGACTACGACCTCGGGAAGATCCTCTTTGCTGACTTAAGGATTCGTCCTGGCTCGGATGAGTTTATTGAGCCTGTCCCTCCGGCTGCTAGACACGCTCAGAACTCGATGCCCCCTGGAGCTGGTCAGGTAGGGAACACCTTATTTGCTTGATTCTGTCTTTTCATGCTAGTATTCACTCATGTGTTGACTTGCTTGACTTTTGAAATAGATGCCTCGGGCAGGCGTCATGAGGCTGCTAGGAGTGATAGATGCATGGAGACACTCCTACTGTCAGTTGAGGGACACGGTAAGTGTACCAAATCTTGTAATTTCAAATCTTTCCAGGGTCAGGAACCCATTTTTGACTCGAAAATTCTTTTGCAGGTTCGTCAGGGCGACAATGAGGATGATAACGTCGACGGTGATGCGCGGATGAGACCGGTCTCCAACCGAGGTAGGGCTTAGACCTCGTCAGGCATGAGGTTTACGGGAGACGCCTCGACTGTACTTCTTATTCTTAACCCGGTCCTTTGACTCAGTTTACAGTACCAGGGACCCCTTCTGTAGTTTCTTTCCCTAATGAGTTGCTGGACGAGTCTACTTTGCAGGTGCTAGCTTCACTCGGCTTTTCGATGTGTTGCGAGTAGTAGATGTACCTGTCACCTGTAAGGAAGGGGGGTGACCCTAGCTTTGCATTGGTTGATTTTAGGACTGAGTTTAGACCTATTTAAACTTATTTGTTGACTTTTGCTTGACTTGACTCGACTTAAATCGACTCTTGTTTAGACTCGAAAGCTTGCATAAATATTCCTAGACTTGTGTATGACTCTAGACACAGCTCATTTTGTAATGTCGAGCTTTGATTACAACTTGCAAAAGCCAACTCGCAAACTATATGCAATGCATSTAATTAGATTTCCATGACGACGTCAATCGTCTTGTGTTGTTGTGTATGTTGCGGTGCATTATTCAGGTGAATGTTGGCTCGTTCCTCCTTGAAAATGTAGGGAAGGACCTAGGTTGGACCAAGAACTGCGTGCCAAAGTGCATGGGAGCAAGCAAAGGGAGCGAAATTGGCCAAAACAAGACAAAAACTGGGCATAATAGCGCCTAGGCTGGGCGTAATTACTCCTAGAAACGGGCTGATTTTGCTTTCGACTTTAAGGTATGTAAGCCTCAATACAAGTCTTCTTTATGCTGCTATAAGCCTGTGGGACCCATTGATGCATTGCTTTCGTCTTCGGGACAAGGAAATTGTTCCTTTGCCTAAAGAGTTTGGTGCTATTATTGCTTTGCCTGTTGTAAGTCTCCCTTGTATCTTTAATATTGCTGATCAATTTGTTGACCAATATGAGCAATACTTGAGACTTTGTCCAACTATTTCACGACGCATAGTGCATGGTCGGGAAATTGACTTGCTTCCCTTAGTTGATTACATTCCTAGTGATGTCGTAGAGTTTACCATAGACGTGCAATTATGATCTACTTGTTTACGCATTTCTTATTCGTTCATGACAAGTCGAATGTTGGTCATGCTAGCATCATTTCTATATTTGAGCAATGTGAGGCTAGCCGTACTCCTATGTTATTGTGCACGAGGGAGTTATTCATGATGCTTGACTGTCTTAAAAAGGATGCGCTTGCACCCTTGTCTAGATGCCCCATTTTGTTGCAGGTACAATATTTTTATCTGAATATTTGCAAAATCGTGCATTTATACAAATATTATTGCTTGTTTATTGATGTGATGACTAAATGTTGCACTTGCTGCTGTTTCTTGATAGATTTGGCTGATGGAGCGTTTGAGCCTAGGTGAGGCACCCTAGAATCCTGTCAAATATTCTGCTAAGGGAATCTTTTCCCGTAAGAGGGTCCATGTCAACAAGTCTCAGCATAAGTGGATTCTTATCCTTGTTAACCATGGCATTCTCGTGCGGTGGATTGTCCCTCGGTGGGGTATTAGGAGTATGGTTTATACTCGCTTGTCCCCATATGTGCGTGTGGCTAGCTTAACCATGTTGACCTTTTATTTCCCTTCAAGGGTGATGAGGCAATTTGGGAAAGTTTAGCTTATCCCCACTGTTGACACAGTTTGTCCTGAGGATAAGCGCTTGCATTTGGGCAATGCAATAAAATGGGAGAAATACTAGGAATCCCATTCTACACTTGAGGTGACCCTACTTGCTCGAGGTGACCACAAGATTTCAGTTCATTACCGTGTCTGGATGAATGCCACTGAAGTGATGGGCCGTGTTGAGGCAAGATGTGYTGAGCAGAAGGACCATGTCACCCGTGATTGTATTGAGACCCTTGCTGCTAAGTCTAGAGTTGTTTCTGCTAAGGACAGACTTGGTCCTAGGAAGATGCCAGTTTGGAGTAGGGTTGAAAGACTTCCTACTTTGACGATTGACTCAAACGTTGTTGAAAGAAGACTTGGGCCTAAAGAAGTACTTGGAGGTGATACTAAAGGAAAAGGGAAGGCTGGCTGTTGAAGATAGACCCAAGAGACGCAAATGGGTGAAGGAGCTTGAAGGTGAGAGCTCGGGTGCGAAGAAGGATGATGCCAAAGGAGCAAGAAGTGGAGATGAAGGAGTGATTGCTTTTTTTTCCACAACTCTTGTTTATTTTAATGTTTGTGTTATTTAAAAGTTAATAAAGTGATTGGCCTGCGAGTTGCTTTTGCATGTAATAAGTGAACTTGGAGCTTGAAATTTCCTTTTGCATTGTAGCCGCTCAATTTTATTTACAAGTAGTAATAAATTAGAAACTTGCAATGCTTTTTATACATCGTGTTTACTTTGTGCATGTTGAAGAAAACTTCGTCCAATTGCTGCTTGACTGTTGTTCACTTGCTAATCCCAAAACAAGTAGGTCACTTGTTATTATGGCCGAGCCGCAAGGCTAGGCTGCCTACGTATCCTATAAGGAATCAGGTTATCCGTAGTTCTGATGCATGGTGCTATTGTGTTGTTGAGACGCGGTGCGTGTTTATGGCTTAGACATAGTACTTCTTGAGCTAGTCTAAGTTGGTGAGACTATAGAAATTCTGACCATTCGTGTCCATTAGTTGAACTGCCCCTTTTGGCAAGATCTTTTTGACAATGTGAGGACCTGCCCAATTAGGTCGAAACTTGCCTCGAGGATCTAGGATTGTTTTGCGAAGTGCTTTAAGAACCAAATCACCTTCTTTGATGCCTCGTGATTTGACTCTCTGATTGAAGTCCCGTTCGACCCTCTTTTGGTATGCTTGCACATGATGCAAGACTGCTAGCCGTTTTTCGTCGAGCAAAGCTAACTCATCAAATCTCACCTTTATCCATTCCGCTTTTGGGAGTCTAATTTCTAAGACAATGCGTACAGACGCGATCTTTAGTTCTACTGGTTGAACAGCTTCAGCACCATAGACCAATGAAAACGGAGTAGCTCCCGTTAAAGTGCRAATAGATGTCCTGTAACCCCATAGAGTGAAGTGTAGTTTTTGCGGCCAATCTCGATAATTCTCTGTCATCTTAGATATAATTGTTTTGAGATTCTTGTTAGCTGCTTCAACTGCCCCATTGGCTTGCGGCCTGTATGGTGATGATTTTTGCTGCTGAATCTTATATATGGCGATCAAATTCGCACATTTTTCTTGAAAGTGGGTGCCGTTGTCACTAAAGATTTTGTGAGAGACTCCATAGCGACAAATGATGTTGTTTTCTATGAATTTTGCCATGTGCTTAGCCTGGAGCTTAGCCACCTGCTTGCCCGGGAAGAGTAATCTTCCCTATTATGTCTATTCCCCATGTAAAGAAAGGCCACAGAGAGACAAATGTGGATAGGAGAGACGAAGGAACATGTTGYGCAKTGGAGTATTTTTGGCAAGTGTCGCATGTACGGATGTGTTGCATGCAATCCCTTTCCATGGTGGTCAAGTAATACCCCAACTAGATTATTTTGGAGGCTAGGAGATTGCTATTCATGTGGGTTCCACAGATTCCGTCATGGATGTGCAGCATGATCATTTTGCTTACTTGTTGAGTGATGCAAAGTAGGTGGAGACCATTGTAGTGGCGCTTGTAGAGTTCTCCGCCTTGAAGTAGGTATTGAGATGCTCGACGCCTTAGATCTCTTTGTTGCTTTTTTGTTGCTTTAGAAGGGTATTCACTAGTTTCTAGGTTGTCTTTAATGTCTTTGTACCATGGCTCTTCCGGATCGAGGTAGGGCAACTCATTTGTTTCGTCTAAAGTGCAGACGTATGCTGGTTTTTGTCTTTGTTCAATGACTAACGACATTTGGGTCAATGAACTTAAAATTCGCACCATGGATGCGAGTTTTGCTAGTGCATCTGCGAATTGATTATCTTCGCATCATAGGTAGGTGTCTTTAATCTCGTCTACCTAGGATGCAATGTTCTGAAGATAGGACTGATACGGAGTAAGACTTTCACTTCGCACCTTCCATCGGCCTGTAATCTAATTTATGATGAGTGAGGAATCATCATATACCCGTAATCTCTTCACGTTGAATGCAACAGCGGCTTGCAATCCCAGAATACATGCTTCGTACTATGCAGCATTGTTAGTAACGTCGAAGTCGAGTTTGACGGAAATTGGTGTGTGCTCCTCTTGTGGTGAGATCAGAAGCACTCCGATTCCATATCCCTTTTGATTATATTCACCATTGAAGTATAACGACCAGCCGTCTTCCTSAGTCATCATAAGTTCCTCATCGAGAAAGTAAAAGTCCTCAGGAAGGACTTCGTTTGGAGAGTCTGCTAAGAACTCGGAGACAATACTACCTTTGATGGCTTTTTGAGGCACGAACTTAAGGTCAAATTTGGCAAGCATAACAATCCATCTAGACATGCGTCCGTTGACTGCTGGCTTTTCAAAGTGGTATTTCAGAGGATCCCCTTTTCATATAACGTGTACGGTATGTGTGTGCAAATAATGTCGAAGCTTTCACGATGCCCACACTATAGCCAAGCATAGTTTCTCTAGGTCAGAGTATCATTCCTCGTATGGAAGGAATTTCTTGCTGAGGTAGTAGATAGCACTTTCCTTGCTGACGATTTAGTGAGCGAGAACTGCTCCAGCGACGGTGCTTGTTGTTGTAAGATAGAGCCATAACGGATGCCCAGGTCGAGTAGGAGCTAACACATGAGGATTGGCGAGGTATTCTTTGATCCTGTCGAAAGCTTGTTTGCAGCTATCATCCCATTTCTTGGGTGCACCTTTCTTTAGTTTCTTGAAGATAGGCTCACAGACCATCGTTAGCTTGGATATGAACCTACCGATGTACTCGAGCCGACCCAAGAACCCTCGGATCTCCTTTTCATTTTGTGGTAGCTTAAATGACATGATTTCTTTGACCTTTGTTGGATCGATCTCGATGACTCGAGAGTTGATGATTAAATCTAGAAGCTTGCCTGAAGTGACTCTGAATGCGCACTTAGTGAAAGGGTATGTCCTTCCCGATCCTTTAACTTGACGATCATCTAGTCGACATAAACCTCTACTTCTTTGTGTATCATGTCATGAAGTAGAGCAATGGCAGCTCGTTGATATGTGGCGCCTGCATTTTTGAGACAAAAAGGCATCACAGTGTAGCAATATAGCCCATACGGAGTGGTGAAGGTTATCTTTTCCATGTCTTCTTCAGCCATTTTGACTTGATTATACGCTGCATACCCATCCACGAACGAGAATAAGGCATGATCTGCGGTGTTGTCTACGAGAACATCTATGTGTGATAGAGGTATGTCATCCTTCAGACTTGCTTTGTTAAAGTCACGAAAGTCTACACACATTCGAACCCGTCCATCTTTCTTAGGTACTGAAACCACATTTGCTATCCATTGAGGGTAATTGACGACCTTAATGAAGCTTGCATTGTGTTACTTAATGACTTCTTGCCGAATGTTAAGGGCAACATTCGGCCTCATGCGACGGAGTTTTTGTTTGACTGGCTTATCTCCCTCTAGGAGTGGAATTCTGTGTTGTGCGATGTCTAGATCAATCCCTGGCATGTCTTCATAGGACCAAGCAAAAACATCCCGGAATTCTTTCAGTGTTGCAACCAATTCATCCCTTTCTTGCGGATTCAGTGTCACACCAATCTATATCTCTCGCGGTGTGTCGTTGTCGGAGATGCCTACCTTTTCTGTTTTCTCAATGACGGAAGTTTTCTTTTCGTGCTCTTTCATTGCCTTTATTAACTCATTGTTGTTTTGTTTGTTTTCGAGTTGTGAATTAAAGCAATCATAAGAAGGAAAAGAGGAGTAAGCAGAAAGGAGCATATTATTAAACTTTGAAGAGAGTACATATAAGTTTGTCTCCGAAGAGACTTGATGGACGAGGGAAAGGGGACACTAGGCTCCTTGACAAGCTCAGGAGGACACTCCCTAGGATTAGCTATCCTAGCTTCTATGACACTAGACTCAGACTCACTCTCATATTCAGAATAATCCTCGAGCATTGGTCCGTTTCCCATGGTGCACTTGATGACCTTGCCTCCTGGAGTAGTTATCTTAGTGGTTTTTGCGCTAACCATGAATCAAGCCTTCGATTGGTGTGATGAGAGTAGTGGGGTCGAACGCTTCCTTGGTCGTTGCCATGAGAACCTCTTGTTCAGTTGGAGGGGTGATTTCTTGGCCAAATAAGAGTCCCAAATCTTGTGCTTCGAGGCCATCTAGGGTAGATGCCTTGCTTGTGAGGACAGGATCCCCGTCTACAAAGTTGCAGTCGTTTAAAATCTCAAGTCTTGTATACTTATTGCCATCCATTCCTGCGTTGTGCTTCGGGAATTCGTAATATGGAAACTCATCCCCTTCCTTGATGAATTGTCCATTGAGAGTGAGTGGACATGAACCGAGAGTTATGTTGCATTCGTCCCTCTTCTTAGAGACCTTGTTACGGATGAACTCCAAACGCTCTTTATAGGAAGCAATGTACCCTAGACCAAACTTGTCATTCTTCAGTATGGGTTCCCAAAAGGGAGTTGCTTTTTCTTTGTGCAGTTCGAGTATCATCTTGGGGAAGTGCCCCTTATCTCATAGGAGAGCATTGACCACCAAATTGGAATGTGGATGGAAGTTAAAAGGGACCTTGTCTTCTTCCAAGACTGCTACGCTAAAACCCCATAAGTTTTCATCGTTCTCATCATGCTCGACATGGATATTGGGTTGCTCAATTGCTTCGATTCTCATAGGAGATGCATCAATGGTGATGGGCTCACCTTCCAAAATGAATTTCACCTTTTGGTAGAGTGCAGAAGGGACGGCTCCCAGCTCATGAAGCCATGATCATCCTCGTAGCAAGTTGAAAGTTGGCTTAATGTCAATCACATGGAATCAGACTATTCATTCAATTGGCTCTATAGTAATGTTGAGCCATACTGTACCTAGATTGTCCCTCTGTAGGGCTTCGCCCCGCCTTAGGGGGGCGTGACCTCAGCTTCAGTGTCATGGAGTTGAGCCATGGAATCCGCATGTGAATGCGTTGGGGTATGTTGTCGAATTGAGGGGATCGCCACCGTGCCTATATAGGTTATTCATGGACGCCCGAAACATTGGTGCCAAACTAGTGGCCCCACAAGTAGGTCYAGTAACCAAAGTGTGGGTTCGGGGACATGGTACGAATCAGATCTGTAACCCAATTCGCCCGCATGTAGCGGCCTCTACTCGGTCTCATTGTAGTTCCATAAATCATAACAATTGAATTCAAAGAGCCTATTGAATTGAATCTCGAAACGCACTAATCTAATATTATTAGGTGAGTTGCTATTATGTACAAACAATGACTTCTATAATGACAAGCGATCGCGATTGATTGTTAGTCAATATTAATAAGGTGCCTAGAAAACCGGTCGTCCATGATTATCTGACTTTAATGTGAACGCATAATTTCCGGTCTTGTTTTAGCAATAATACAAGTGTGATAGAAATTGTACAAAAGGTTAGTAAGCATAATGATGTATATGTGTTATCCTCTCACCTTCTGTCTTGCGAATAGCAAATTGTTAAAGTAAAACTAAAAGGTCTTTGCTGAATTGCTAATTAGACAAATAAACCGTTAGTTGACAATAACAATTGCATAATAATATAAATGACAAGAATGATGAATAATAAATAAAGTGTTGATGAAATGAATTTAAACCATGAGTGACAATCCTACATATTTACATGAATCAATTAAAAGGTGATTCTACATTGTATTGATTTAATTGAAACTCGCAATAATTAGTCAAAATTAAAAGTGACAAAAGGAATTAAGTAGAGTCAAAAAGATGTTTAGGTGAGTAATCTCAGATTTATACCCTTATTTCGCTTGTTGAATCGAACAGAATCGATGCTTAAATCAAGAACGAAGTGTTTAGAGTGTTTGAGAGAGTGAGAGAGAGAATACGTAAGTTAGGAAGAGAGAGACAGAATAGAAGTGTTTGAATCGTGTGGAATGTGTCCGGATGAGCAAGGCAAGGTGTATTTATAGGCACGAGGCAAAACGAGGAAGTAGAACCCTGCGTATATACGCTACAGGAGCGTATATACGCTGCCTTCCGTGTATATACGCTCATTATGTGCGTATAACGCTGCTTCACTTCCATAAATTTTGGCAACTCTAGCTGCGTATATACGCTGCAATGTGCGTATATAACGCTCCTGTCAGCTATAATACGCTCCACTTTCGCTGCTATGTAATATTTCCAAAAACTCTGAAATATTCATTGAATTCTTTCCATATTCTCGATTTTCTAGATTACAGTTATTCTAGACGTCTCCTTTCCAAGAAAGTAGTTTCTAGAAACATTCCACGTTTTTCTAATTATTCAGTATTTTCTCGCGTATTCTGCGTATTTAAACATTGCAAAATTCATAGAAAATTATAGAAAAATCAGAAAAATAATTTAAAAATACTGGCGGATTCAGAAAAATGTGACGACATGATGGAAAAAAAAAGCATGGAATCGCCAGCTAACTTTTTTTGAAAACCTTTGAGTTTATCGAGAAAACCGAAAGAAATATTTTTGCCCTTGTCTTTGACCTTGCTAATAGTTCCGGAGACGACTCACGTATTTCCAACTTTTGTGAGTTCAAAGCATCTTTTCTGAGTCGAAACAATCGCGAGATGCGGTACGTTTCATCACGGATTACTCATTTGGGGAGACATTTTCAGGTGTCTACACCCTCTTGCTATTGTCATAGGTCGAATAGTCAGATTGTGAGGTTGCATCTCACTTTGACAGATACCTAGCTTCTGTGCGGTCCTTAGTAGACAGACGTTGATTGCGGAGCCGTTGTGGACTAACGTCATAGGCACGTGGAGATTTTTGCAAATGACATTAATGTAGAGAGCTTTGGATGATCGTTGTCTTCCATTGGGAGATCCTCTTCTGAAAAGGTAATGGAGGGAGCATAAGAATCCCGCATGACTAATCCCACCATTGCTTTGGAAGTAGTGTCATTAGGCACACTCATTCGAGTGAGTGCCTAGAAAAGGGCATCGCGATGACTTTTGGAAGCCACTATGAGTTGGCATATGTTCAGATCTGCCTTTATCTTCTTCAACTGTTTGATGATGAGATTCTCTTCTTGTGGAGGAGGTGGCGGATGTGGTGTGACCAGTTGAGGAAATGGTTATCTCATTATTGCAATGAGAGCGGTAGGATTGAAGGAATCCTCATCTTCTTCTATCACGGACACCTGGGCACATTGTTTGGAGCCTTTGAGAGGAAAGGGGAGACGACCACTGTCTATTAAGTCTTGGACTGCTTCCCTCAATGTATGACATTCTTTAGTGACATGGCCATGTCCTCTGTGGTGCTTGTAAAACTTGTCTATGCTCCATTTAGGAGGCCTTTTCTCCAAAGGAGGATTAGGAGTAGGGCCTTTTGGTATAATGAAGCCAATTKCCTTGAAGTGCTCAAGGCTTGGGCATAGGGCATGCCTAGTCTAGTGTATTTACGCTTGTTGTGAGTTGCAGGTGCTTTCACCATAGTTTTGCTTTTAAGAGAATCGTTGATCCTCTTCATTTCTTTGTTCATGTCAGAAGTGATGACCTCCACCATATAGGTCGTTGGCTTTGGTTCAGTGTTATTCTCGCCAATTGATTCTTGCAAATTGTTATTTGAAGAAGCTATTTCTCCTTTGGCCAGAACTCGGTCTACATAGTGCTAAAGGATGCCATGGATCACTTCCTTAAGAATTTCGAGGACCTGRGTGTTGGACGTCTCTAGCTGAGCGACTCGGGAAGCCAATGAGTTGAGGGTCTCATTCAAATCAGCTAGAGTCAAGTCCATTCGAGTGTCTTTACTATCCATTAGTGTAATGGTGTTTATTGACGGAGTGCTGCTTAAGAACCGTGGAACGAACCCTGTGTCTACGAGCTTAACCGTTGGTGCCTACCCTGTTTGCACATGGTCCAAAAGTTAAGTTCCATGTCGAATCAACCTGTGATGCAATACATGTCTTAATGGTGATCATTCCCTTGTCTATTGACTGACTCAAAAATGTAAAAGTGCATGATTGTCGGAAATTTGCCTTTCGCCTTTTATTGTTCATTTTTCACTTTTTTTCGTCATCATTTTTTCGTTTTTATTTTTTTTTTTTTTTTTTTTTTCTTTCTTTTGAAAAGGCAAAGTTCAAAGGTCCGACGTCCGTTTACAATTGCAAGACTCAACAAAGATGCAACGCCTAATGATTCCAGTTTACAACCACTTCGACATTACGACGCCTAAGGAATGATCACCTTGCTACATGAGGATTGTTACATGACTCAATGACTTGTTTGTTATGTATGCAAAGCTAGGGTCCTTARTCTAAAACACGTAGCACGTTGTCACGCTAGCATGAACCCTATATTCAAAAGAAAAACAAAAGTCCAACCACCTAGAGTCAGTTGCTACGTTATCGAACATGTCAGTCTGGGTGTCCAAGAGGGACCCATGACTAGGCTCAGAACGATCYTTAACACATCCAGCCCGTTGTGATGATCAAAGGAGGTCTAAACAATTACGGCTTTGTAGGGCACGCAGCCGCGCATCATGGTGGGGATGGGCATCAAGCTTAAGAGTTGGTTACATAGGTAGTGCACCAGCGCCAATCTTAAGCGAGCTCCCCCGGTCTTGTCTCAAGTGTAGAACACATTTATATGACACGTGATACCTAGAAAACGGAAACTCAGTGCAACCAACCTAAGTTCCGTGTAATGCAGGCTGCCTAAACTCAATGTCGTCTTAAGGATGCCGAAATCGCATAACAATTCGAGTATTGCCCACACATCACTAATGGTAATAGCTTTAGTGAAATCCCAAGTAAAGTCGCTAGAAAACTGTACGGGTGCCGGGGCGTCACCGGGCCAGACTAGGTCCGGTCCGTCTGCTCATGGGGGTACAATTTAAGGGCGGCTCAGTTTGTTTGCTAGAATTGAATTCTTGCTTTTGCACATTGTGAGTATGCCTGGAGTTGTGTGTTTATACTCGAAATGAGTAAAGGAAGTCGTCACCGCACTTCCTTTGGGAAGCTACGAAACCCGTTTAAAGCCTAGCCTATAATTGCATGAAGCAAGGCGAAGGACTCCATGTCTAGTAGTGCACCAAAGGTCTGGATTAGGGGACAAAGGTAAGGGTGARGTAGTGCGCAGCACCCCCTGTGTCTAGCAGCCTTTACTCAATTATTACGAGTTCATTGTCCGAAAGACAACAACAAACAATTTTCCGTTTTAAACCCTAAGCATGCAAAGTTACAAGGCAGGTTGTTTAACAGAATACTATGTAAACAGTGTCTAGATTGTTGTGGCATGCGTTGTTAATTCCGTATTCTAGGAGCCTAATGCCGGTTGTCCATAGTTATCTTATTAGGCGTAGAACACGAAATTTGYCGGTCTTTGTTAAAGTATATTATATGTGTGGGACAWGAATGCAAACACTCGTACGAAGAATTGAAAGTTATTCCTTAAGGTTGCTTTTATTTTGAATTATCGAATCGTTATTAGTCAATATTACATGCAAATCACATAGAAAGTCGAATTTCTAAACAAGCATGCAAAAGAGGGTTTAGAATTGAGACGTTGGCCTCAAACCTACCTCGCAACACGATGTTGAAGACCAAGGACGTAGCTTCGGACCCTTAGGAACCCTTGTCGACCCTTGAAAACCTCCTAGATCTGATGCAAAAGAGTGTTTGAATGTGTTTTTATGTGTTTGAATGTATTTGTGAGAGAGTATGAGAGTGAGAGAGAGTTGAGTCATCCAAAGTCCCTAAAATTAGAAAAAGTCCCGTGGAAATGAATGAGTGATGTATTGTATTGATATATGGTTTTTCCCTCATTCTCTTGCTATATTGAATGGTTTTTGTCCTTCTAAAGGCCCTCTTTGCTACTAATGTTGTCTGTTTAGTGTTTGAGTAAGTTTTAGGTTGCTTCTAATGATTTGGAGTGATTTCGGGACTTATTTGCAGGCACTACGGAGTTTCAGTAGAAGTGTCAAGGAGCTAGGAGTGGAGCCACACAAAGAAGTTGATACATGCTCACTCTTTCAAACTTAAGTTATGTTTTGTTCGTCGGATTGGTGYGATTCTAGCTGTATTGGAAACTAGACTCCGAGAGCTTCGATTTGATAGGTCACATGCGTGATTTGGACCACCGGAGCTCAAGATATGGCCTCTAGAAGACGGACGATTCAGCGTGCCTTAACTGGTCCGATCGGATCGAGGCTCGATTTCTCATTTAAGTCGACTTTTATATTGGCTTTTAATGAAGGGCAGGATTGTAATTTAGCAAGCTTAATTTAATTTAGAAAATTTCTGATGTTTAAGAGGATTCAAATCCTAATTCTTTTATTATCTTTTATTCTATCATTAATTTGAGAGTAGAAAAAACGCAATTACGGATTATTGTGAAGAACCCTAACTTGAGCTTTTTAATAGAATTCATTCAATCATTCATCAATTGCAATTATTCTTTGGTAATTATTTCCTTCTTTAATGTGTTTTCTCATTGCTTTTAATTGTTTATGCTTTTGATTATTTCCTTTAATTGTTCTAGGTTTTTGATTATTGCTTTTAATTGTTCTATACTTTGATTATGTCTTTCCCAATCGTAATCATCATGTTTAATTCAATGATGAGCGATTAGTCTAATATCTAGAGCGATTGGGGATCTATAGCATTATGATTGACTTATAATTGGTTTGTTTCAATTCATGGCTTGGCTTTTAATCAAATTCCTATTAGATTGTTATTCATGTTAATCAATTTCGTAGGGCCCGACTTAATTGCTTAATCTGATTAGTCTCAAGTCTCTAGATCTAGCGATTGAGACTTAGAACAAGATCAACATCAATAGGTAGAATGAGATTTTCCTAGGTCGAGAGATAGGGTTAGGAGTAGTTCTATGGTTCAATTGATTCGAGAGAGCTTTGATCCTGTTTGACTATGCCATGTTATGAATTGTTGCTGACATTACTGAATTACTCTATAGTGAACCATAGCTCCTAGTTCGATTAATTATTTGCTTAATCCTTTTGTAATCTAGTCATTAGTCCTAGTGACTCACAATCACAAATCTACCATCCTTCTCAGTTTATCGCTTTTATTCAATTAGTCAGGTAGTTGTTTCCTCTGAACGATCCTGTTCCACTAGATGCAGGTTATTCTAATAGGTATTTTTGATTGGTACCAAACAAGCCTGTCAAATTTTGCCCGTTGCGACGAAGCTAATATAACTTAAGTCTTGATATCTAGACTTTCCATTTTTAATTGTCTTGAAATACAATATTCATGTCTTCAGGACATACTTACCGCATCGCGGCAGTTTGCTTTTTGGGTATCCAGGTCTTCCCACTGGATTTAATTCTCTACGACCCAGAGGTGGAGCGCACGTATCATAGACTGAAGAACTCCGTAAGGCGATTGGATTTCTCAGATTCTTCCATCTCTCGTCAGATTTCGAATCCTCTATACGAAACTGATCTAGAGGAAGGGGAATCACATTCAGTGAACAACGAAGTAGTCCCATCTAATTCTGAAGATATGGCTCAAGAACGATCTCTTATGGACTACTCTCAGCCTGGTCGGAATGAAATTCCGACAGGCCTAAACATGCCTACTCTAGAGGCAGCTAACATCGAAATCAAGTCTGCGCTGTTGAACATGATTAAGCGCAATCAATTTGGAGGAAATGCAACTAAAGATCCGAATTCGCATATCTCTAATTTCCTCCAGTACTGTGGCACTATTAAGCATGCAGGAGTTGAGCCTGATCAGCTTTGTGTTATGCTATTTCCTTTCTCATTGCGGGACAGAGCTCGATTATCGCTGAACAGTCTTGATGCAACCGCTTATGCCTCATGGGATGCACTCTCTCTTGCGTTCTTCAAGAAGTACTATCCTCCAGAGAAGACTGCACAATTGAGGAGTCAAACCACGAACTTTAAGAAGGACTTTGATGAGATTTTACATGAAGCATGGGAGCGTTATAAAGAACTACATCGTATTTGTCCTCATCATGGTCTGGAGAAATGGCTCTTGGTTCAGACCTTCTATAATGGTTTGAACAGTAAATCTCGTATTATTCTCGATTCTGCAGCAAATGGGAGGTTCATGAGTCAGACAGTCAATGCTGGATGGAAACTGATTGAGGAGATGGCCAATCACAATGCTCAATATGGCAATCCTCGAGGTGTGACAAAGAAGACGGGCAAGCATGAGGTCGATCAGATCACTTTATTAGCAGCTCAGATATCAGCCATTAATCAGAAGTTGGATGGCATCAATATGAATCGATCAGCCTCAATTGCAGTTGTTTCAAGCCCGAGTGAGATGTTATGTGATAACTATGGGGGGATGGGGCATCTAACTGGTGGATGTCAATCTCCTATGGATCAAGTATGCGCTTTTCAAAACCGTCCCAACAATCCATACTCCAACACATACAATGAAGGCATGAGAAATCATTCATATCTGTCCTACAAGAGTAACAGAATGATGTTGAATTCCCAACAGTTTACAAGCAGCGAGCCGCAGAACAACATTAACGAATATTCAGGAGTTCATCGATATCGAAACCCCTCTCAAGAGCACGCAGTACAATCAGGTATAAGAACCGCGCGGAAGCGCAGCAGGCCCCAGTAGCTGATTCGGCCATAACTGAGTTGAAAAATATGATGATTCAGATGCAGAAGGATCAGCAAGCTTCTATGTTGCAGTTTCAAACACAAGTCTAAAGAGATATTCAATCCTTAGTCACTCATAATAAGCAATTGGATACTCAAGTGGCGCAATTGGCTACATCTAATGCACAAGGCAGCAGGGTGCCCTTCCTTCACAACCGCAACAGCCGAAGGATAGTGTCAATGCGATCACCCTTCGCAGTGGCACTAGTTACGTAGGTTCACCCATGCCCTCAGCTGCTGATGGCCCTGACAGTGCATTGAAGGAAGATGTTGTAGATGCTGAGAAGGCTAGAAATGGAGAAGAAGGCAAGGAAGTTGATGCAAAGGCTGATAAGGAGGAGGAGGCAGCAAAAACACATCCTATTGTGGTGCCCCCTATTTAGCTGCCCTTTCCAGCTAGAGTAGCCAAGAARAAGCAGGACCAGCAGTTCAGCAAGTTCCTTGATGTGGTAAGAAATCTGCAGGTAACTGTTCCTTTCACTGAATTAGTAACTCAAGTTCCCTCTTATGCTAAATTCTTCAAAGACATGTTGACTAAAAAGAGGAAGTTTAATGCGGTGGAGACTATTGCTTTTACTGAACAGTGCAATGCTATAATTCACAATAAGTCTCCACCAAAGCTGAAAGATCCTGGAAGCTTTTCTATTCCATGTGATAAAGGGTCTTTGCATATTGACAAGGAATTATGTGATTTGGACGCTAGTGTCAGTGTTATGCCTTTGTCAATCTGCAATAAACTTAATATGAGAGATCTTAAATGCACTAGTATAACTCTGCAGATGGCTGATCGTTATGTAAAATATCCCATGGGTATTTTAGAGGATGTCCCTATTCGTGTGGGTAAGTTTTACATTCCTGTAGACTTTGTTGTACTTGACATGGATGAGGATGCCCATATTCCGATCATCTGAGGTCGACCCTTCCTTCATATGGCAGGGGCGATCACAGATGTGAAGAATGAAAGGCTTACTTTGACTGTTGGGGATGACAAATTGGTATTCAATCTTTCTAGTGCACTTAAGAGTCCCATGTTAGAAGCTTCCTGTTGTAGTATCGATATATCTGATTTTATAAATCAGGATAACGTTCCTCGATCTCCTTATATAGATCTTCTGGAGTAAATTTTGTGTGTTGAGTCTCTTGCAGGTGAAGGAGACCTTGTAGTTGATGCTCTAGTCGCTGCACTAGATGGTAAGGAGGATAGCCGAAAGGCTAAGCTGATGCCCCTCCCGAGTGGCATAGCTTCTGAGGTAACGAAGCCTGAACTGAAACCCCTCCCCTCTAATCTAAAATATGTGTTCTTGGATAAATGATAAAGAGATGTACCATGTGATTGTCAATGCTGCACTTAATGATGAGCAGCTTAAAAAGCTGTTAGATGTCTTGCGTGTCCATAGAAAAGCTCTTGGGTACAGCATTGATGATCTTAAGGGTATTAGTCCAG